>JAUMJJ010000685.1:0-71281 GCA_033556795.1 Tapera naevia | reverse complement strand
CACCCACCATCAACCTTCCACTTCTGCATCCCATCATGGTCTCGGACCATCGAATTCCTGTCACATCTTTCTCTCAAATGTGACAATGACAGAGGAGGCATGGGAATCTCCATCCCTCCCCATCCCACCATGATCTGTTGCTTCTTACAGCCTCTTCTTCCTCCTTTCCCACCTCGGGCTCTTTCCCAGACAGAGACCCCTGCCTTCACCCTTCCCTCTGTGGCAGCCGCAGCAAAGCACAAGGGCGGCGCTTCCTGAGGACGGGGAAACCGCGTTGCCTCCAGCCTGTAGGGTGGGAACAGCAGCAAGAGAGGACGCTGCTGGGAAACAACTGCGGCTGTGAGACTCGGGATGAGAATTGCCTTTCTCTGAAAGAAAACAGCTCACAACCTGCTGATTCCAGGGCTGGGGAGACACTGGGAAGAAAGAACTTGTCCTGCAAGAAGGCCTCTCCCTACCAACTGCAGAGGGAGCCTGGCTAACCAGTGCATGTCCAGGCCACCTCCAGACCAAGCCACCTTCCCTTCCCTGTCCCAGAGAATCCCATCAGGAGATAAACACCACCTGACATTCCTGATACACTGAGTCACCCGGCCTTGGCTGCCGAGCCCCAGTCTCAGCAGAGCTGAGCCATGCCCCAAGGAATTGGCTTCGGAGCACCTGGAAGTGGACAGGAGGATTCATGGCCTTACGTGCTTTGCTGGTGCGGCAGCAAGAGCCACATCCGTGTATTTTTAGCCAGTAAATTCTTGGAGCAAATACAGCATTGGTGTCAAAAGCGAGGGGTCAACGTGACATAGGGTGTCAGTACTTTTCCAGTGTGGATTATCCATCTTTGGGTACCAGTAAAGATTGCAGACCAAGAGCCGCTGGCAGCACTGAGTGTGTCCCAGGGCAGGGGCAGACAGGAGTCGCTCATCCCTTCATCGCCCCTGCCTCTGGGTTGGCCTCGGGAGCAGGGAGAGTGACACAGAGGGAAGGAAAGAACCTGGCCTGCTGTGTCATCCTCCCTGGGTGGACAAGGAAATGCAGGTCACTCCTCTGCAGCCAGAGCAAGGTGACTGGGTGACACCTCAGACTCTGCTCCCAGTCCAGAGGGGATTTCTCGGGCCACATGGAAGAGAGGAGAGGATATGCTGGGAATCTCTCCTGTCCTGATGGCTGGTGCTCCTGATGACACAGGTGAAGTGAGAGCAGGCTTCCTGTCTCCCTTTGCTCTTGGTGAGCTTGGATGTGGGCAGTGACTCCTGTCCTGAGCCAGCACCAAGTATCCAGGCTTCTAAAGTACTTGGAACATTGACTCACCTGTGGATCATGAAGGGAAGTCCTCTGATGTCAGTGCCTTGAGAGTTTGGCTTCACCCTGGCTCTGTCTTTCCCCTGGCATCTCTGCCCTGGTTAGTTCTCCTGGCTGGAAAGCAATTTCCACTACTGGTGTCCAGCTACTCGCAGGCTCCCCATCAGAACATCTACTCATACCTCAGCTTTGCCTCAAGAGGAAGGGGTTTTCCTCCCAGCTTCGCTTCTGATTCCCACTCCACAAGCTCCCCCTCTCCTTGTTCTGCCGTCTCAGCGTGTCTGGGACACGACACAACATTATCACGCAGCAGTAGACAAGCCCAGACAGCTTGCTGTGTTTTACGGCCAGCCATGACTGTTCTGTGGGGCTGCTGGAGTCTCCTCTGATCCTGAGAGTGCTTCCCATGAGGAGTTTTCCAGGGATGGGACCAAGGTTGCAGGGGCCCACGTGGACAGGCTGGAAAACATGAGGCAGCAGCAGCCAGGCTCCAAAATCATGACAGCTCTGATCATTGTAATTCCAAAAGTTTGCAATGGGTGGGGGAAGAAATATCTCTATGTTTTGTCTATTTTTATGAGCATATGATAGCACTTTGATGCGAAATTACTTGTTTTGCTGTATCCCTTGGTATTTAAGCCAGGCTCCGAGGCACCTGAGGTCAGCAGAAGGCCAGCCACGAACCTCAGCAGCCTGGCCCTGGCCCATCGGCAGCCGCTGCCTTGGTTTGTGTCCATGTCCATGCACAAAAAATGGTGGATCAAAAAACACCCTCTCATACCAAACCAGCAAAAATCCTTCTGCAAAGTCACGGAAAGTACCAGGGATGACATCACGTTTGAAAACTTTGGAGGTTTGAAATCTGTGGAGTGGTTTGGACTCCTCCTCATTCGCAGCTCTTGGAATTTCCACCTGCTTCGGCTGTTGTCAGAGCAGCAAATACCTCCAGGCAGTTGGGCCGGTTGTGGTCGCTGGTGGTGTGCATGGAGCACAATGGGCGCTTTATGAAGTGACAAAAATGCTTCCAACATCGCTGGCGTGAGGGGAGGCTGCCAAGCATCCCCCTCACCCTCCTGGTCAGCTGCCACGGGAACGCCACTGCCCACGTGCAAGGGCAGGTGGGGTCCTGGGAACCCAGATGAGGCCCGGGACACCCTGACAGGGAGAACTCCCCAGTTATCACCCTCATAATGGTGACCAGGAGCAGTGTGGAACCCTCTCGTCACGGCTCAGTTGCTGCGCCCACAGCCCTGCAAAAGTGGAGCTGAAGCCAGGACGGGCCACTTCCCCACCTTCTTTGCCCGCCATGGCAGCCACCCCACCCACGCACCCTTCCCACCACAGTTCGTGCCGCGCTGCTATTGGCTGGTCTGGCGTGATTGGCAGGCAGGGGGGCCAGTGGCTAGGCGGTCACTGGTCATGGGGCGGGCTACCGAGACTCTCAGCAGCCCGCCCGCGCGCCACTCCCGCCACAGTCCGTACCGCGTCGCTATTGGCTATGAGACAGTGATTGGCGGGTGGGATGACTAATAGCGAGGGAGTACTGGGGCCGGGCGGCCGGGCTCATCAGACAGCCCCCGCCGCATCTCTATTGGCTGTCATATTTGACTGGCAGGCAGCAGAACCAACAGTGAGGGGGACATTGGGAAGGGCGAGGCGGCCGGGCTCCTCAGCCAACCCCTCCCGCGCTCCCTTCCCGCCATAGTCCGCGCCACACCGCCATTGGCTGTGATACATGATTGGCAGGCATAGTGGCCAATGCCGAGGTGGGTCTTGGGAGGGAGCGGGCGGCCGAGCCACGTGAGGCGGTGGGCGCGAAGTGCAGACTGTGAGGAGGCGTCTCGGCGCGGGTCCTGGTGCCCGTGCCTGGCCTTGGCCTCGACTCAGTGACCCCGAGGGCACCACTCATACCCGCGGGCAGGTACGCGCGGGCGGGGCCGGCAGGGGTCCCAGCGCAACCCTTCCCCGTAGCCGCCCTGGCGAGCGCCCCCTGGCGGCCCGGCCGACTCGAGGAGCAGGGTGGCACGGGGGCTTGGCTCTGGGTGCGGGGCTGTACGCGGGCACAGGGTCCTTTGCATGGGTGTGTTGGCCTTTGTGCCGTGTGTGGGCTTGTGCACCGGTATTTGGGCCCACATTGACCATTGCACCAACATTTGGCCCTGTGCCCTGTGTGTGAGCCTGTTCACTAGCACATGGGCCATTGCATGGGTGTCTGGGCCTTTCCACTAGTCTGGGCCCTTGCACAGCTGTGTTGTCACTTTGCCTTTGGATGGGCACGTGGACCTTTACGCCAATGTGCAGGCCACTGCATGGGTTTATGGGCCTTCACACAGCTGCTTGGGCTATCGCACAGACACAGGATGGAGATTCAGGCTGTCCCACAACTGTGCAGGGTTTTACAAGGCAGTTGCACAGCTGAATGGGCCACGCACAGGCGCGTGGAGCATTGCAGGGACACGAGACAGAGACTGGGGCTGCCACATGGGTATGTGGGGTGTTGCAAAAACACATGGGACATCGCATGGCTGCCTGGGCTGTTGCACAGACACACAGTGTTACACGGCTGTGTGGGTCATTGCATGGACACACAGGGTGTTGCATGGCTGCATGGGCCATTGCACAGTGGCTGTGCAGCCATACAACCATTGCACGGCCACACAGGTGATGCAGAAGGCACCCACACCTGTGCTGGCCCTGCTTCATCCTGATCCCAAACCGTGCTGGCCAGTCTGCAGTGGCTGGTCTGGGTGCTGCTCCACATGTCCCCAGTGCTGCACTGTCTCCACAGGGCCCATGAGTTCTCCATTGGCCACCCCGAAGCTACTCTACCGCAGCACCCGTCTGCTCCGCACGGCCTTCCAGCAGCTCCACCAGCAGCAGCAGCAGGCAGATATCTTCTGTGATGTGGTCCTGCAGGCGGAAGGTGAGCAGGTGGCACCCACAGAGCTGCCAGTGCCCTGGTGGACCTGCGGGCAGGGTCCCTGGGGGGATCAGGGGCCTTATAAGGCAGTGACAGTGGTTGATGCTCTGCAGGTGAGGCAGTGGTGGCCCACTGCTGCATCCTCTCTGTCTGCAGCCAGTTCTTCATGGAGCAGCTGGGCCGGGAGCTGCCGGCGCAGGGCGGCAGGGTGGTGCTGGAGCTGGGGGGGCTGAAGATCGGGGTGCTGCGCAAGCTTGTGCGCTTCTTTTACACTGCCGAGCTAGAGGTCATGCCGGAGGAGGTGCAGGAGGTGCTGGAGGCTGCCCGCCGCCTCCGCATCACCGCGCTCGAGTCACTGCAGCTGCAGGGAGGACGCCTGGTCCAGCTGGGGCCCCAACACCAGCTCAACCGCTCCTGCCTGCGTCCTGTCCCATGTGGCTCTCCTGGCAGCATCAGTGGCACAGTGACTCCCAGCAGCACCAGCAGCACGGTGAACCCTGGCAGCACCGAGGCCTCCCCAGGTACCATGGACCCCAATCCTAGCCCTGTGGGGCGTGTGAAGCTGCGGAAGGTGGAGAGCAGGGGGTGCTGGGAGGTGGTGCGGGAGCAGCAGCTCCCAATGAATGTAGGAGCACTGGGGAAAGCAGGCAGGTGCTCCCCACCACGGCAGCCCATCCAGGGGGGCTGCAGGAAGCCAGGCCAAGGGTCTTGGCAGTGCAGCGGGCAGGCAGTAGTGCTGGGGGACCCTGAGGAGGAAGAGGTGGATGTGGGGATGGTAGAGCCCTACTTCCCCCCTGGCACTGTTTGTGTCTGGCCCTGTCCCTCATCAGATGAGGATGAGGAAGTGGACATCCTCGGGTAGGGGTTCTGGCTGCACCGCCCACAAGGAAATAAAATGTTGGAGCTGCACCATGAGGCTGCTGAGCTTTACTGCGGAAATGGGGGGCTGTGGGGGAAGCAGGGGGTCCAGTGGGGACTGCCCATGGTGGAGCTGCAGCATCGGAGATGGGACTGGGGCTGGCAGATGCTCCCCACTTTGTCGCACCTCTTCATGGATGCTCATGCCACGGGCACTGGTCACAGACTGGCTGTGGGGAGAGCGTAGGCGGTAGGTGTCCCTGTCCTATCCCCATCCCTGACCCATTCTGATCCCCATCCCAGTTCCTCCTCCATCCCATCCCATCCCATCCCATCCCATCCCATCCCATCCCATCCCATCCCATCCCATCCCATCCCATCCCATCCCATCCCATCCCATCCCATCCCTGTCCCCAATCCATCCCTGTCCCCAATCCATCGTATCCTTTACCTTTCCCAATCCTGTCCCTGTCCCCATCCCACTCCATTGCCCGCTCACCTGGCTGCCCCCTCTATCCCAGGTTGCTCTTCAGGGCTTCCACCACGACCTCGGGCTGGGGGAACTTGAGCTTGCGTGGCGGTCCCTTCCCGATGCCACTCCACAGCTCCACGCCTGGGGAGGAAGGCAGGGGGCATGAGGGGTGCCCGGAGCCCCCCACCCCCACTGCCCCTCGTCCCACACTCACTGCTGCCATCTTCCTTCACGAGGGACACCTCGAAGCTGTTGCGGCGTGGCTGCCAGGGGTTGATCTCTACGGGGAGGTCGGCGATGGCCGCACACAGGGCATCCCGAACTGCAGCCGCCATGCGCCCAAACACGCGTCAGCTCTTGCTGAGGACAGGCAGTCAGGGCAAGGGGTGCGCATGGACCCCAGACCCCCACAACCACCCACACCGCTCACCAGTGCTCAATGACCACGCGGGGGCCGCTGCCTCCCGGGCTGCAATCACTCCCATGGCTGCTCTTGTCCCCAGAGCGTGCCCGCTTCTGCGGGGCTTCAGTCTGCTCTAGACCCTCGGCCACCGCCGGCTGACGGGCCTTGCGCTTGCGCCCGCGGGGAGCCATCCTGCAGAGAGGCAGAGTCTGGGGAGCGGGTTGCGCCGGGGACCCGCTGGAGTGCAGGGAGGGGGCTTCCCGGTGTCCCGCCGGGGGCAAGCGAGGGGTTCTACTTTGGGAGGAGGTCGGGTCCCCGGAGATTCACCATGAGAGTAGATGGGAGTCTCCATCAGGTCCTGTTGTCGCAGTGGGCAGGGGGGTCCCGGGGACTGCCATCTGGGTTAGTCAGAGGGGGTCCCCGGGGCCGCTGTTTCAGGGTGGGAAGGGGTTTCGGGGCCGGGGTTTAGGGAAGCGGGCAGGAAAGGGGGGGGGGGGGTGTTTGTCCCAGGGCCGGGGCGGAAAGGGGGTCTCGGGGTCCGTACGGAAGCGGGGCACCGGGTCCGATGCAGAAAGGTGTCCCTTGGGGTCCCTCAGCACGTGCGGGAGCGCGGGGCGCGCCGGACTCAGCCACCCGGCCGAGCTGGCGGCGGGGGGGGAAGGGGAGGGGGTGTGCGTGGTGTGTGCGCTCCGGTGCCAGGGCTGACGGCGCTGGGGATCCCGCGGGCTGGAAGATCGGAACGCTCCCCCCGCCTCTCATCCCCCTCGCTCTGCCCGGCTCAGCAGTGCCGGGACTCTCAGACTCCGGTTACACAACGGCCTCACCTCCCCACCCCCGCGAGCAGTACCGGTGGTTCAGCCCGTGCGCCCGCCGCTCAACCCCACCCACCACTTCGTTGGCCAATCGGAGCGCGGCGCTGGAACTCGGGCGCTGAACAGTAGCCAATCAGACCGTAGGGCGACAGCCAATCAGAGCACGGCACGAACCAATCAGAGTACGAGAGAGCAGTCACCCAGAGTGCCGCATAAGCCCCGCCCCCACCAGGCCCCGCCCCTGCCGATGCAGCGGAGCACCGACATACGGACACAAGGACAAGTGAATGGATAGATGGACAGCGACACACGGACATATAGACAGGGACACAGGGACTTGGTCACACAGACATATGGACACAGCAGGGACATATGTACTAAGACATATGGACATGGGCATAGGGACATAGACACAGAGGCACGGATGAGTACTCACAGATACGGACATACAGATAGGGACACACAGACTGGGACATATGGACATAAAGGCATGAACAGGGACACATGGATGTGGACATATGGGCAGGGACACAAATACACACGGACACACGGACACAGGGCCACTGGCCCCATGGGCCATTTATTGTCAGCAATGCACATGAGCGTTAGTGGAGGGGGCACTGCGCCCCCATCCACACCAGGCACCCCCCCCTCTGCACAGAGCCCCAGGCAGGGTGCAAGGGCTGGGGCTGGTGACAGTGATGGCAAGGGTGACAGCCAGAGCACCCTCTACTTGTCCTTCTTGGTCTCCTGGTTGGAGGGCGCCTGTGCCACAGGAGGCTCTTCGGGTCCCTCCTCCCGGCCCCTCGACTGCTTCTTGCCCCGCTGGTAGAGCTCATTGAGGCTGAACTCCCGGATCACGTTCTCCTGCAGCAGAGAGGACGCGTCAGTGCCTACTGTACCCCCATACCACCTCCTCGGCAAAGGATGGCCCCATCCTGCTCCAACAGCGGCATTGCGGCACCCCTGGGACCCCTGGTCTGATTCTGTCCCAGTAGCACAGGCCACAGGACCCACAGGACCCCCCTCCCAGGGACACAGCGTGCCGGAGACACAGGACCCCCGGGCCCCATCCTGCCCCAGTGTCCCCTCCACCTCGGAGAAGGTCCAGGACACGGCACGTCCCTTCTTGTCAATCTGCGGCCGTCGCATTGTTTCGGTCCCACCCTGGAAGAGGATGAGGGTGGGCAGCTGCTTGGTGAGGGGTGACGTGCTGACCTTGTACCTGCATGGAGGGGGAGGCCAAGGTGACACCAGTGGCTGGAGCACCCGGAGGCTTCTGGGCCCCTGCCCTGGCACTGCCTGTGCCCCCAGACCTGGTGCTGACGTCCGTGTAGCGCCCCACATCCACCTTCCCAAAGTGCAGCCCCGGGCAGTTATACCTAGAGGACAGGGACACCAGGCTGCTCGCTGCAGGCGACCGCAGGGCCGGGAGAGATCCCAGTCCCTGTTCCGCGAGTCCCAAGGCCCCCGCGGGTGCTGCTCACTTGAGGGAGAGGTCAGCAAAGATGGGGGCGAAGGACTGGCACTCGCTGGACCAGTTGGCGAAGAACTCAACGATCCACGTCACCCGCTTGTCGCGCTCCAGTTCCTCCTGCAGCAGAGGCACAGGCCTCAGTGGAGCTGTGGGGCTACTGCACAGAGCCCCCCAGGCCACTGGGCAGAGCCCCCGGCCCCACTGTAGATACTCACATCAATGGTTTTGTCACTGAAGTACTTGATGTACTCAGGGCCCATATACAGAGGAGGTTTGCACGTCATCAGGAACACTGTGATGCAGCACCATGAGCCACTGAGACCCCAATGCCCGCAGCCTCTGCCAGTGGGGAAGGAGGCTGCACAGCAGCCTCGCGGCGAGAGGGAGCTCTGGCACAGAGGGCAGGCAGGGACGCGGGTACTGAGGGGGCATGGCTGTCGCCCACAGTGCCACAGATTCCCTCTTGGTGTCACAAGCTGTTGCCAGTCTCCCCTGGTGCCCCCAGTTCCCCTCCTGGTGCCGCCAGTTCTCCCTCTGGTGCCCCCCCACCACTGAGTACCACCTGATGCCACTGGTTCCTCCCCTGGTGCCACTGGTTTTCCCCCTGATGCCATCAATTCCCCTCCAGAGCTGCTGGTTCCCCTCCCAGGACCACCAGTTCCCCCCAGCACCCTCCAGATCTCACCAATGCAGAGCGTGAGGTAGAGCAGTCCCATGCGGATGTCGAGGCGGAAAAAGAGGATGGCATTGGCCACTTTGCTGAACATGAAGATGTTCCCAATGTGCTGCTCCACGGTGACTGCAGAGGGGAGAGATGGACGGAGGAGGGAGCCGGATCCCCAGGGGGAATCCCGCAGGAGACCCAGATCTGGCCCTGCGGGCCCCAGCCCACATAGCTCCTAGGAAAGGCTCCATAAGCACCCCCATCCCCCATCCCATAGTCCCCCACTCACTCGAGCGACGGTTCTTCATCATCACAATGGCGCTGAGGAACATCAGGATCTCCACCTCTCGCTAGGACAGGGGACACAGAGTGAGCAGGAGGCACCCCCTACACCCCACAGCCCGGGAGTGGCGACCGCTGCAGCTGCACCACCCTCCCACCACCAGGCACCGTGCCGGCCCCCACGGGTCCCCCCTGGGCTCCCTTCCCTCCGGAAACCTGAGGACGGAGTTGCAAGGAGAGCAGCTGCCCCCGGCAGTGACGGGGACGGCCTCTTCCATCACTGGGGCCTGGAAGCCCCTCAACGACACGATGGCACTGGCACCGCCACACGAGGGCTGCTTGGCTGCCCCTTGCCCAGAGCTGCAGGCGCTGGGGGTGCAGTCCTAGGGGCTCCAGGCTGGGTTTGAGGAGTGCGGACTGGGGGGTTCCGGGATCGGAGGGTCATGGGCAGCACTGGGGGGCGCAGACCAGGCCGGGGGGGGTGCAGGCTTGGGGCTGGGGTGCGCAGCCTCGGGGGATTCCAGGCTCGGGGCCGGGGGGTGCGGGCCCAGGCCCGTGGTGGCGCTCACCCAGTCGAAGTCGCAAGGGTTGCCGTCCTCCCGCTGAGAGGGCAAACCCTGGCACAGCGGCGGCACCTTGCGCACCAGCAGGAAGGCCGTGGCAAGCAGCGCGGACAGCGGGTAGTACGGGCGGGCAAGCCAGCGGCACAGCCCAGGCACCGAGTACACCAGCGCCAGCACCGGCGCCAGAACCGCCATCTTTACCAGCACCGCCGCCACGCCCCCGGAGTTCCTATTGGCCCGCAAAAGGCGGGAGGCGGGACCTCAGCCCCGACAGCCAATGGCGAGCGGCGCTATCAGGCTCCTCTCACACGGAGGCGAATCAATGAGAGCAGTGGCCAATAAGGAGGCTGGGAATGAGCCTGACAGAGTAGGTGGTACGGGAGGCGGTGCTCGGCCAATGGAGACGGGCATGGGCGAGGCTCAGTCAAAGAGGGCCAGGTTGAACCCAGGTTGAACCCGGGCGGAGCTCGGCCAATGGTGGAGTGGCGGAGACGGGGGCTGGGTGGTTCTAGGCCAATCGAGTCGCGGCGGGGCGGGGCCTGGACCGTGCGAGGTCACCGGAGTAGGGGCGGCACGGAGGCGGTGTGGGCCAATCACGGCGCTGCTTGGGCTACACTCAGCCAATGGCTGCGGTTCAGGGGCGGGACCTCTGTAGCGCTGGGCCAATGAAGGCGGGCGGGGCGGGGCGGCCCCGCGCGGTTCACGCCGGGAAGATGGAGAACTTCTCAGCGCTGTTCGGTGGGGCCGAGCCGCCTCCCCCCGCCGCCGCGGCCGCCGCTGCCACCCTGGGGTTCGGCCCCGCCAAGGCTCCGGGCGCTGGAGCCGCCCCGCCACCCCCCGCTGCCGCCGCGCCGCCGCCGGGGGAGGACGCGGCCCGCAAGGCCGGTGCCGGCCCCTTCTATCTCCTGCGCGAGCTGCCAGGTGCGCGGCGGGGGATGGGGCCTGGGCGCTATCGGCCAATCGGAGCGGCGGAGCGGCCGCGCGGCCATGACTGACAGCGGCTCGGGCCAATGGGTGTGGGGAGCCGGGCCGGGCGGGGGAAAGGGGCCTGTGGGAGCGGGGAAAGAGGGCGGGGGAAAGGGACCGGGAGAGTCCCTAGGGAGGGGAGTGGGGCAGGAGAAGGGGATCGGTGGTCGCTGGGTAGGAATCGGGGTCGAAGCGTCTCGTGATGGGGAAGGGAATCGAGGCTGGGGGTCTTGGGACCGGGTGGGGAGTGGAGTGGTGGTCTCTGTCTGTGGGGCCAGGGAAGGCGAGTGGGGCTGGGGCTTCCCCGGGGACTGGGAACAGGACCATGGGATCCTGGGGCCGGGTGGGGAGCACGGAGTCCCGGGTCTAGTGTTCCTGTCTGTAGGGTGGGTAAGGGGAGTGGGGCTGGGATTTCCCAGGGTGCAGAGTGAAGGAAGGTGATCCCTTTTAACGGGGTGGGGAAGTTGAATGGGGCTGGGGTCCAGGGGCAGAGCAGGGAGCACAGTGGTGGGATTGAGCAGAGTCAGGGGTCCCTGGAGCCAGGGTGGGGAAGGGGATCGAGGCTGGGGGTTCACTGGAGAGGGGAGCAGGGCCAGGCGTCTCGGACCTGGGTGGGGAGTGGGGTCAGGGGGTCCCTGTTGGCAGGGAGGGGAAGGGGATCGTGGCTGGGGGTCTAGAGGCCAGAGCAGGGCAGGGGTCCCTGTGAAGAGGAGCAGGGCTAGGGGTCCCAGGGCTGGAACACAGTAAGGGTTCGGCTGGGTGGCAGGCACAGCCCATCCCCTCCTGGCACAGGTACGACGGAGCTGACGGGCAGCACAAACCTGATCACGCACTACAACCTGGAGCACGCATACAACAAGTTCTGCGGGAAGAAGGTGAAGGAGAAGCTCAGCAACTTCCTCCCAGACTTGCCTGGTATGATTGACCTGCCTGGTTCCCATGACAACAGCTCCCTGCGCTCCCTCATCGAGAAACCTCCCATCTGTGGCAGCTCCTTTACTCCGCTCACTGGCACCATGCTGACGGGATTCCGCCTCCACGCCGGCCCGGTGAATGAATGCATGAGAGCTGGGGGGCCGCTGGTGGAACCAGGGGGCAGCTGGAGGGCTGGGTGGCAGTGGGGAAGGTGGGGGACAGTTTTGGGACTGGGGAGCAGCCAGGGGGCTGGGGGGCGGCTTTGGGACTGGGGGATGGCCGGTGAGCTAGGGGTGGCTTTGGGACTGGGGGAGCAGCTGAGGGGACCAGGGGACCCCAGTGTCACTGCCTGTGTCCCCGCAGCTGCCGGAGCAGTGCCGGCTGATGCACATCCAGCCACCGAAGAAGAAGAACAAGCACAAGCACAAGCAGAGCCGCACGCAGGACCCCGTCCCCCCAGGTAAGAAGGGACTACTCCCACCGCAGTCAGACCTCTCCCAGCCTGCCCAGGGGTGCCCAGCTCCTCCAGCATTTTCCTTCCCTCAGAAACCCCCTCGGACTCTGACCACAAGAAGAAAAAGAAGAAAAAAGAGGAGGATCCAGAGCGGAAGAGGAAGAAGAAAGAGAAGAAGAAAAAGAAGGTGGGTGGGGAGAGCCAGGGTCGGGTTCCCAGCCTGTGCCCACCCTGGGGAGCATCCAGCAGTGGGTGGTGGCACAGCAGGTACTGGTGAGCGGCCGTTCCTGGGTGCTGCTGCTGTGCAGGAGGTCTTGTGGGACATGTGTCTGTCATGCTTACAGGATGCATGAGTGTCCGTCCTACTCATGGGATGTGTGTCCTTCCTCCACAGAACCGGCACAGCCCAGAGCACCCAGGGCTTGGCAGCTCCCAGGCCAGCAGCAGCAGCAGCCTGCGCTGAGGCCACATGGATGCTGCCACAGGATCCTCCCCGAGCCAGTGGACACTGCCCTGGGATCCCCCAGTGATGGACAGGGCCCCAGGATCCCCCTTGGTGATGGATGCAACCCCAGCTGACTTGGGTGTCTTTGTCCCTCCGGCAGTGCCGGGTGGGGGTCTGGGCTCTCCAGTGGAGGGCACACCCCTGCAGCCACACTGGGAGCCGGGGACATGGACTCTGCTGGTGGTGGAGTTTCCACTCACACCGCCGGGAGCAGTGGGGCCACTCTTTTTTTTTTTTTACTCACCTTTCAATTGAAGTCTCTGCTTCAGAGGCGCCAGGGTCCATGGTGGTGGCACCCTTGTCCATGACCATGAGGAGCTGAGGCCCGGGGGGCACGTGGGTTCAGCGCTGCCCCAGGATGCAGGATCCTGGCTGTGCTCTTGCCCAGGTCCCACTGGAGCAGGGATGAGGGGGCTCCTGCCCCACTTTGGCTGCTGGGTTGGGGGCTCCATCCTGCTGCTGAGGCTCTGGCATGGGCACCGGGAACTCCGGCATCCACCAGTGCCAAGGGTTGTGTTGGCCCCAGAGACTCATGTAGAAGCCTGAGCCCCCCAGCCCCAGCACTGCATTCCCCACACTCTGAACCCCTTCACCTCCCATGGGAGCAGTGTTTGCCCAAATCCCCCAGGAAGATTCTGGGTTCCCTCAGCCCCATTCCTCTCCCATCAAGGGGAGCTGCGGGGGTGCTTGATTCCCAGACGCTCAAACAGCACACGCAGGCCCAGGGCGGCTCATTAAATATCCTTTTATTCCTCATTTTTAAAATGGCTGATAATAATAAAAAAAAACCGCGGTAGCACTGCAGGGCCATGGAGGGGTGGGGGGTCCGGCAGCATCTCACAGCCCCGCAGGGGCTCTGGGAGTGCTCGGTCCATGGCTGCGTTTCTTTTGGCATGTGATGAGGGAATATTGCTTTGGGGGCTGCGCCTGCCGGCCTCTGCCTCCCACATAGAAATAAAACCAAACCGCAACAGCAAGAAACCCTCGGACCCGTTTGTAAAAAGAAAAAAAAAGGCAACAAAACCAACGACCAACCCCCCCCCCAAACACAATCCCTGGGGAAACGCTACAAAAAGAGGGGTGCAAATGGGAGGCAGGGACTGCAAGTGCAGTGGGGAAGGGGAGCTGCCCTGGCCCTTGTGCCCCCCAGGAAAAAAGGCTGGGCGTGTGGGGAGCATCCCTGCCACTGCAGCTGTGGGGGGCTCAGTGGCTCCCACCACCCCGAGAGCAATGCTGGACACCCGCATCCCTCCCATGGGGACAGGGATGAGGTGGGGGTCCAGGCCCAGGGCAGGGAACATGGGATTCCTCCTCCCCAGGGCACGATAAGAGCATTTCTGCCTTTTTTTTTTCCTCAATATTTATATTTATATATAGAGATATTTATATGTACACACACCCGGTAACTCGGAGAGAGAAAAAAAATAGTATCCGTAACAATAATAATAAAAAAAAGTATTCTGGTTTAAAAAGGATCCGTTCCTGCCCCGCTGGGCGAGTGGTGATTGCACAAGGCCCATGAGCGGCCACCAGATGCAGGGCTATGGCCCCGAGCCCACCCATCCTTGGCAGACAGGGACGTGCGGGCAGCCCCCCCGGCCCCCTGCCCTGCTCAGGCTCTCCCTGGTGTCCGCAGTGTCCGGCCCCTGTGGCGGGGCGAGTGCGCAACCCTCACACCGAGATCTCATAGGTGGTGCCACCCACGCCCGACACCTTCTTGACGCCCCCGCGCGAGGGGCTGCCGAGGGGCCCCGTGCCCAGGCTCTTGGGCTGCCCGTTGGCCTTGCTGAAGGCTGCTCTCAGCTGCACCTCGTCCCTGGGGAGGGAAGGAAGGACGGACAGCACGTGTCAGCAGACGGATGGGACCCCAGCGCCCAGAGCGGCCGCAGCCCTCTGGATCCCAGCACCCGCATGCCGCCATGTCCTGGGGGCACCAGCTCCATCCCAGGAGGATGAGGATGGATCTCCCTCGCCCCGCTCCGCGCAGCATTGTGCGCCGACGAGTGGTGTTCCGCTGAGTGCTGGTAGGCACGCGAGTGGATAGGAGGGGACATGCTGGGAGGGGACAGACGTGCCAGGCAGGGAGGGATGTGCGAGGGGTCCGGGGGTCTCAGTCCCCACTGTGTGCGCGCGGTGGCCGGTGCCGGTACTTACTTTGGTGCCAGCAAGGGCTGCAAGGCCACCTCCTCTGCCTCGGGGACGCCGGCCGGAGGGGCCGGTTTTTGGCTGCTGTAGGAGAGGGATTTGGCCAGGTGGGGGGCGGCGGGCTGGTCCGGGGAGCCCAAGGAGCGCACCCGGAGCGCAGTGGGGATCTCGGGCTTGCTGAAGCGCGGTGGCGCCGGGCGTGTGAGCGGGTTCTTGCTCAGGGGCGAGCGCTTGGAATCGTCCGAGGAGGAGCTGGAGCGCGGGGCATTGCTGGAGCCCGGCGTTGACTGGATGCCCGAATCTGGCAGCACCATGTCCTCCTCCCTGCCCGGCGCCTGCTGCAGCAGCTTCTCCCGCTCCTGGATGGAGGCCACGATGTGACGGGAGAGATTGTCATAGCGCACGGGCGAGGGCTCGCGGGGCTGCGGCACCACGTGCTTGGGGGAGACGGCGCCAGCGAAGCGGCCATGCAGGTCGGCCTCGCGCTGTTGGGCGATGCGTGCCGAGAGGAAGGGCGAGGTGTAGCCCACAGGCGCCTCCGGCTCGGGGCCCGCTTGCACTGATTCGAAGTCGGGGCTGTCGGAGGGCGTGAGGAGGCTGTCATAGGACAGGCTGCCATTGCGTGTCTGGTTCACCAGGCTCTTGTAGGATGTGGAGGTGGTGCCCTCAGAGCGGATGGACTGGAGCTGCCCCAGCTCAAAGCCCGTGCCCTGGGCAGACTTGAGGCTGGAGGAGCGGGAGCCACTGGAGAGTGGGTCAAAGGGGAAGCTCTTGCCGAAGGTGGGCGAGCGGAAGCTCTCAGGCTCCAGGCTCGGCTCCGAGCGGTAGCTGGGCTTGCGGCTGCTCTCGCATATGGAGTTGGGCTCCTTCAGGCTGTTGACGCGGCTCAGCTGCGCAGCAGGGGTGAATGTCACCACGGAGGGAGAGGGGCCAAGCTCCCATCGCACACCCCAGCTCACCCCAGCCAGGATTGGGGGCACATCCCTGCCTTGGGAAAGTAGTGGGGGTGGGCAGGGCCTCACCTTGGCGCTGGTGGAGTGGGGCAGCGCTGCAGAGCTGCTGCTGCTGCTGTAGCCAGGCCGGTACTTGTACATGGTGGGCGTTGGGGGGCTCTCGGTGCCAAGGAGGCCGCTGTCTGCGGGATGAGAGATGGAGGTATGCTCAAGGGCGTGGCAGCTCTGCAGGGGAAGGAACGCCATGCATAGCCCTGCCCTCCCTTCCCAAGAACCGTCTGGAGCCTGGGGCAGACACACCGGGGAGGCAGAGGGAGAGGCTGTAGGAGAGGCCACTGGGGCAGCTGGGACAGAGCGGGAAGGAAAGCATGTCCCTGCAGCAAGGTGTTCACAGTGGGTACTTCTGCGCTCCAGACGGGCAACAGCCCTGGGTTGGCGGGGTGGGACTGTGCAGAGGTGCCAGCAGGTGCCCACAAACATGCTTCTTGGGGCAGCGCTGTGCTCCAGCTGGGAAGAGCTGCCGAGGCCTCTGGACCTCTGCAGGAAGCGGCTGCTTCCAAGCTCTGCCCTCATCCCACCTCTCTGGCCAAGCCCACGCAGGCCGCTCCGCACGCTGCTCCGCTGGGGCGCAGGCCGCCACAACCGAGCTCTCTGCCGCCGAGACAGCCCTGCCTCTCCTCTGCCCTCCTTCCTCCGGGCGACGCTCCTGTGCCAGCCCCTGGCACGGCCGCCTGCCCACGGTGGCTCCGGACACGCACCACGCTGCCTCAGCTCGACCTCCTCCTCTCGGAGGCAGCAGAGCCGGCTGCAAGCATCCCACAGGCATCCCTGGTGCAAGAGCCACACGGCGAGGTGGGCGTATCCTGCCCCGCGCTGGGCTATGCTGCTGCACTTCGGGGCTGCCCCACGGCCATTCCACCTGTGGCCCTGGCTCCGGGCCCACCTGGCACGGCCCTGGGCTCTTGTCCCAGGCTGCCGGGGTCCCTGTCCTTACCCTCGTTGGTGGCCAGGGTTAAGTGTGTCCTCAGGCCCGCGTAGCGGCTGAGGTCTGGCTTGGGTGGTGGAGGCGGCTCGGCGTCAGCGGATTGGCTCTCTGTCACCTCCAGGCTCCCTTTTGACTGCAGAGACAAAGTGTGGCAGGCGATGAGCAGCGGCCAAAACCCTGGCGCTGCCTCGCAGCAGCGTTCCAGAGGCTCCCACTACTCCTGGCCCGTCTGAGGTGCTGGAAGGCGGCGTGCCCCACAGTGCTGGGAGCACTAAGGGACAGCTCCGAGAGGAAGGATGGGATGGGGAGGGTGACAGAGGGGGAGCCTCAGGTGGCTGCGGCCACGTGGGAGGGAGACGGTGTCTGTTGTGGGGACGTGGAACGAGACGACGGGGACGGGGTGGGAATGGACACAGCTCACTCGGTTCTTTACTCACGGATACTGGCGCGCGGCCCTGGGCTCCGTGGAGTGCCCCAAGCAGGGATCGTTAACCCTCTCCCTCCTCACCTTCGTCCTCTTCAGCTCTGTCTGGATACCATTGTCCATAATCTTGACAGCAATCTGCCCGTCTGACACCTCAGGACGCAGGAACGGTGGCCGCACCAGCACTGTCTGCTCTGCCTTCGGGCGCCCGAGGTACCTGGGGAGAGGAGGTCCCAGCCAGCAGCTCAGAGCGCCGCGGGGTTGGGATAACTGAGAATGCCACAGGGTCGGGATAGCTGGGAATGCCGTAGGTCTGGGGCAGCTGGGAAGGCTGTGGGACCACGCTCACCTGGGCGCCGGGGAGCTGCACAGCACCCGGCTGACGTTCTTACAGCAACCGTTGGTGAAGGGGTTGACGCCACCACGGAACTTGCCCGTCACCTGTGGGATGGGAGCGTGGCAGCATTCCAGGGCCACCAGGGACCATGGGGGCCTCTGGCCCCACCAGCCAGGCCAGGGTCTGCCTGGCTCAACTCATGACAAGCTCCAAGGACAGAGGCACTTGGAGATCCTCCCCAGGTTCAGCTGCCCTCGAGAGGAAAAAGCCTTTCCCCAGTGTGGAATCATTGAGGGGGAAGAAGCCCTCTCAGCTCATCCAGTCCAACATCAGCCCAGCCCCACTGTGCCTGCTAAAACATGTCCCCAGGTGCCACCTCCACATGGTGTTTGGGATGCAGACTCCACCACCTCCCTGGGCAGCCTCTGCCAGTTTCCAATCTAAACCTCCCCTGGTGCAATGTGAGACCATTTCCTCCTGTCACATCGCTATTTGGGAGACAAGACCAGCACCCCCCTCACCACAACCTTCTTTCAGGCAGTCATAAACACTGACGAGGTCTCTCCTCAGCCTCTTCTTCTTCAGACTGAACAGCCCCAGGTCCCTCAGACACCTTCCATAACCCCTGTTCTCCAGCCCCTTCCCCAGCTCTGTTCTCTTCTCCTCCTTTGAGTGAGGGGCCCAGAACTGAACCCAGGATCTGAGGTGTGGCCTCACCAGGGGCACGATCACTGCCCTGCTCCTGCTTCCATCCCATGGTTGATCCAAGCCAGGGGGCTGGCAGCCACCTTGGCCACTGCTGGGTTTGTGATGAACACGCGGCTCAGGGGCTGCTGCCATTGCTGGAGGTTTTCTGACTATGGGGAGGTTCACTGAGCTGGAGGAGTTCATCGAGAGGGATTTAAACCAGGTTGGAAGGGGAAGGGTATGGAACCAGGCTCCCTAGGGACGAGCCCAAGGTCATCAAGACAATGTTGGGGGCTCAAGCCCTCTACAGCAACACACACAGCACAGGAGAAGCTGAAAGCAGTGGGACAGCTACAACCAAGTTGTTCCATGTCCATCACCTCTTGCCCTCCCGAAGCGCCTGCCTGGCTCCATCCCCTCCACAGCCACCCCGAGCAGGCCGGATCCCCTCTCCAGGCTGTGCAGATGAGCTCTCAGTCTACCCTTGCAGCTCCTGCTTGAGCCCAGAGTCACCTACAGGGCCTTTCCTGGCCTCAATCCCACCCGTCCATGCCTGCCCCGCCCGGGAAGCCCCACATGCCCCACGCCCGCCCTAGTGTTACCTGCTCGTTGGTGGTGCGGCCCCTCGCCACAAGCACCACATGGAACCCCGTGAGGCCGGCGACAGGGATGAAGAACAATCCGGCCACACACATCACCACCATCCTGCCAGCGGGCAGCTAAGGAAAACCACAGCCCCGCAACACGCAGCCTCCTGCCCCACTCACCCGCCCCACGGCCCCTAGAGGATACGTGACGGCCATGCGGACACCCGAGAGCTCCTCCACCTGGTAGAGGACGTATAGGAGGCCGAAGCCGAAAACGCCCATAATGTGCGTGGTGAGCGACAGCAGGAAGAGGAAGAAGTAGCGGTAGTTGCGCCGCCCGATGCAGTTGTTGACCCAGGGGCAGTGGTGGTCGAACTCCTGTAGGCGGGGAGGGGGCGGTGAGAGGCTGGGGAGGGGCTCGGCACCAGCTCTGCAAAGGGAAGGGTGGATGGCGGCCGGCAGGCCCTCACCTCCACGCAGTTGTCGCAGACGCTGCAGTGGGAGCAGCGCGGTGGCCGGTAGAAGCGGCAGGTCGCGCACCACTTCATGCGCACCTGGATGCCCTTGATCTCCACTGTCTTGTAGAGTGGTGCGCGGAAGTCATCCTCCTTGTCCTCGTCCTCCTCAGCTGGCAGGGAACGTGCAGCAGGGCCATGTGTCAGGGCTGGGGCGGTGATGCCAGGCGCAGCCACCCCCGGACCCCCCTGCGTGGCCCAGTGTCGCACTCCCCTGCCACCAGGACCCCCTCACCAAAACGGACAGCAGCCAGAGTTCCCCAAATCCCACTGGAGGGGCTCTCCCAGCCCCTGCCCCCAAGCCATGGCCCCCACGGGCTGCTGGCATTTACGCTGCTCCCGGTCCTGCACGCTGGATGCTGATCCCAGGGTGCCCCTCCATGAGCCACCCGATCCTACCCAGACACGGCTTCCCTTTGGGGTCAGGTAACCCCCTTCTCTTCGAGGAAGGGGGCACGCGAGAGGCAGAGGGGGATTCACCTCGCGGGAATATGCCAGGGTCCATGAAGGTGGCCATGCTGAAGTTGGCCAGCACGAAGAGGAAGATGACGCCATTGTAGACGGGGATGACAGGGGAGACATAGAGGCTGAGCCCAGGGCACCTGTGGGTGCGGAGGCAGTGAGACACTGGCCCTGCCCCACTGCCACCACCCCCTGACCCCACAAGGCTCCCGGTGTTCCCGAGCTCTGTCTGAGCCCTCAGAACGAGCCAGGCCCAAGTGGGCCCTGACTGAGCCCCCTGCTGTCCCCATGAGCCGACCCTGCTGTGCTCAGAGGGGCCTGGCTGGAAAATCCACATTCCCTACTACCAGGCTGTATTTCCAGGGAGCTGTGGAGGTTCACTGTCATCCGCTCCCCCTTTGCTCCCACCCAAACTGGAGCTGCACCCAGTCCTGACCCAGGGTGCATGGAGCCCTGCTCATCACCCCCAGCCCCATGAAGCACCCATGGGTAGATGGCATGGGAAGCACTCTGGTAAATCATCCTGGAGAGTACCCACTGCTCGCCTGTGGCACTGCATGCCCCATGGGCACAGGACTGCGCTGCCTCAGGAACGACAGAACAGGGGACACCTGGGACCACGGGGACAGAGGGGACAGAAGGGTCACAACCCTGGTGGGACGCGGGGACTCCAACACCTGGGTCCTCCGTGTGCCCAGCCAAGGGTCCCCGTGGAAGCATGCACAGGGAATCACTGGCCCTGTGTCCTGGGGGCTGCGGGTTTCCCCCACACGGCGCCGGCATAATCCCCTAATCTGCTTTGCTGCTGGGAGTTTAATCCGGCAGATCTAGGGCAGCATCTGTCCCTCCCGTCCCCCCGCAGCGATGAGCGCAGCCGGATTGGGGCAGCAGGAGCCGCGGGGCAGCACGCGGGGCAGGTGGACATATGGTGCCAGCGCCATAATCCCCACAGGGAGAGGTGAAGGGGCCTCCACCGGCTGGAATCAGCCCAGAACGGGTCCCAGCCCCGGCAAGGCAGCCCCGAAACTTGACCCGCAGCCCTGGGAGCCACAGCAAGGCTCTAGCTGGGAGCAGACCCAGCTCCAGGGCTGCAGGGCGAGGGCATCCACCGGCACAGGGAGCCAGGAGTGGGCAGACTTGCCCTGGCACCTACCTGGCAGTGGCGGAGGGAGAGGCAAGGCAGGGCAAACCCAGGCACTGCTCCACGCCCCGGCCCTTCCCTTCCTGGGAAGCAGCAGCGGGACCTGCCTGTGCTGGCCATGGCTAAGGCACTGCAATGCGGGGCAGAGGATAGCAGGAGAGCCAGGCCCCGCTCTGCCCACCAGCACAGTCCTCATCCCCACCCCCACCTCTTCTTCACTCTCACCCTCATCTCCATCCTCCTCTCCAGAACAGGCCTCTCCACAGCACCTCCAGGTCCTGGCTTGGCACACCAGATCCTGCACCTGCGAACTGTCTCGCCCAAAGCATCCTCTTCCCATCCCTCCATGCTCAGAAGTCTGGCTGGGGTGGGAACTTGGCATTCCCAGGCACCCTGGGTTATCCCTTTTTGTCTCCGGGGATCTGGGACAGCACCTCCCAGCCCTTAATCCTAGGCACTCTGGGAAGGCAGAAAGGGAAGGGAACACCATCCCATCACTTCCCGGGCTGCAGTCTCTGGGAAAACCTGGCTCTGATGCCTCACAACGGGGATGCAGCCACAGCTTTAAAGGGCGACCGATGGAGGACACCAGAGCTCTGCATCCCATGCAGCCCCTGGGATGGAATATTGGGATATCATGGCTAGGGTGGGCAGCATTCCCTGCCCCGGGACCAGCAACCACGGCTCACGGGGTATGGATTGCAGTGCCAGTCTCCTTCCTGTCATGGCAACTACTGTCTGCGGGAGAGAAGCAGGAATCCTCCTGCACAAGGACCATCGGCACTGGAACAGGAGTTGCCAGGGGCCCAAAGGGCAATTTTCTCCCCAGATCGGTGCCAAGCTCAGGGAGCAAAGGTGGCTGCTGATTCCCAAGAGGAAATGTCCTCATCAGAAACACCGATATGTTCCTGCCTTTTGCTCTCCTGGATGGAGAGCTCAGGGATTCACCCCTGCACCAGGAGCAATGATGGACTGCGGTGCCCACTCTGCAGGGAAAAGGCCACTCGCCACTGCGGCCACACAGGCCCCGGAGCACCCATCCCACTTCCCTCTCTTGGTCGGAATGCCGAGTGCGCCCGTCGCTGGCATAGCTGCCGAGACTTGTCCCTGGCAGTACTTCAGAGGATCCGGGACCGCAGGCACCCTGAGTCACACCGGGACAGCCCAGCCCTCGTCAGCCCGGCTTCTCCTCCATTCCAAAGGCACCCACTGCCCTGCAGCCCCCATCCCTGGGGATTCCTTCCTCACCTTGATAACCCTTTCCCCACCCTGCAGCCCCTATCCCTGAGAATTCCTTCCCCATCCCGTGGCCCCCCTGAACACAGACCCATGGCCAGAGCTCCCCTCACTTGCTCACCCGTCGCGCCAGAGTCGGGCTCACAGCCTCTCTGGCTGCCGGGAAGGCTCTGCCACAAACAGCAACCCTGCCCACCACCACCCTCACAGTGTTTGGATCCCGCCAGGACCACGCATGGACCCGAGGCACCGCCAGCTCCCGACACTGCCTCATCCCAGCCTGGCATCCCTGTCCTCGTACTTCTCCCTTTGTTCCCTCTCCTCCCATCCAGGCTCAGCTCCCTCGCAGCATTCCCAAGCGGGAGGATGGGGGGAAACGCCAGGATGAGATTTTAGGGAGAGGGAACAGGTCGCTCTGCAGGCGCCAACGGCCACACTGAGCTGAGGCCAATGGAAAAGGCTGGTGGACAGCTCGCTGTGGCTTCCAGAGGGGAAGGGGAGGCTGAGCTCTGGGGACCAGGATGGGCCCCACAGCAGCTCCTGTCAGAGAACCCTGAAAGGCAGAGACGCCCTCTCCCTGTCACCCACTCCTTGAGCACAACCAGCCTCGGCTCATCACACTGCCAAGTGCTCCGCCAAGTTCCTTCATTAAATTCATCAGTGGACTGAAGGGCGCTGGGCAGATACACTAGGAACAACTCAACCTGAGCGACCGCAGGAGCTGAGCCACCCCTGCCAGGATGGAGCCCTTGCAGGAGCTGTCCCAGAGCCCCCCAAAGCTTCCATTCTGCTTCCCAAAGGATGATGCCAACAGCGCAACCCTCTGGAGCGCGGCAGCCCCTCCCTCACTAGGTAGGTCAGAGGGGCCCAATGATCCCCAGGCAGAGCTCGTCATGGGTCTCCATGCCACTTCCATCCCACGTGCCCCGAGGGAGCTGTGACACCGTGCAGCGCCACGATTCCCTGCCTGCGGAACACCCCATGTGAAAGCACCATACGCTGCGCTCTGCTCGTGGTTAATTTGGGATTTGGAGCAGGCGGAGCAGCATCCCCTGCCCTGCAATTACAGCCGCCCTGCCCAGGTGTTCCTACTCTCAACAAACCTGCTCCGCGGCGCCGGCGCTGCTCCCAGCGCTGCCCCATAGCCACCATGGGGTTGGGAGGAGCAGCACTTCCAGCATGGCACGCGCTCTGTGTCAGAAGGGACGGCTCCGCATGCTGCTGAGTGACACCGCCAGCTGCCTCTCCATAAATCCCACTGGCTCGTTCCCTCCAGCCTCACGTTACTCCCTTGTTGCCCGGTTGTTGCTGGGCATTGGAGCTGCGGTGACCTTCCCGCTGCCCATGGCCCCATCCCTGGGAAGTGGGGGCACCTCCCTCTCCTCCCAGCCAAATCCATGCAGGGCACATCTGGAACGTTCCTGCCTGGCTCCCAAACCAGCCACGGAACCCCAAAACCAGGGAGCCCACCCCAAACCGAAAGAGAACCCCCCCCCCCCCCCCCCGCCACATCCCACCAACAGGTCACGACTCATCCCCATCCATCTGATTCGCCGGAGCATTCCCACTATTTCCAGTGAGCTGTGCCAGCACCCAAGGAGCTGCTGCCAGGACCTGGAGCCATGGCACAGTGCCCAACCAGGATCCACCCGCACAGGAAAACCGCGGGACACAGGCCTGGCTGAGGTGGCGCTGCTCCATCGTCCACCCCACAGCACCCGGAGCCAAGGCCCCTCACATCTCCCCAGCCCCACGCAAAGTAGCCGGATTCCCTTCTCCCCGCCATTCCCAGGCAATGGGGCTGCTGGGACTCACGTGAAGGCGAAAAAGAGGGTGGTGGCTCCCACTAGGAAGACAGCAGCAGCCGAGACCGGGACGTACTTGCTGGGTTTGAACCTCTTTCCGGAGGCCGCTGGCATGTTGGAGCTGTGGAGGGGGGTCCGCCCCGCCGCATAGCCCAGGCCCGCGTGGCTCAGAGAGCGGGACGGGGGCAAGCGCTGCCCGGCCTCCACACCCGCTCCTGGGGCCACCTCCCAGCCCACCAGACAGCCTGGAGCAGCCCACTGCCGGAGCGCCGAGTCCACGCTACGCCCTGTCCTGATGGAGCCCGCGGGCGCAGGGAAGGGTTAAAAGCATTAAAAATTCAGACCAGGGAACTGGACGTGGAATTAAAACAGCTGCTGGGGCGGGAACTCCAAGAGCCCAGCAGGGCTGGCGGCTGCCGGGCTCCGTCAACGCGTTCCGGGCTCGGACAGGAGGCCACGCAGCGAGGAGCCGGGAGCAGCTTCCCACCCTGCAAGCGAGGGACCGGTGCACTCCTCACACTCCGGAGGCGCAGGGAAACCACTTCTCCTTTCTGCGCGGTGCTCTGACGCACAGCCTGGGTGCCTCCCAGGCAATCCACTCCTGCACACCGTGCCTCCGCCTGCTCCCGGCGCTGGAGGGGTCACAGGAACACTCTCCCTGATTTCACCAGGATCCCGGAGCACCTGGCTGGCGGTGGCCGTTTAATTTGATTTGTTCCTCTCTGCCTGCCGTGGCTGCAGAACAGCTGGCACAGGATTGAGCCGTAAATCCTTCCTTCGTGAGGGGGGTGGGTGGAGAAGGCCTGGCGGATGCCGAAGTTCTGTCCTTTGCTGACTCGCTCCTTTCTCCCAGCCCCCAGGTGTGTCTGAGGGCCTTGGATCCGCTCAGTGGCTGGGAATTGGCAGGAATTTCAGGCAGTCTTTTCTATGGCAACCATTCCAAGGTAGCACGGGGCAGGTTCACAGGGGGATCAGGAGGGGAGCGTTCCGGGAGCTCCTACAGCCGCAGACGGCAATGGATATGGAGCATGGTGCTGTGCAGCGCTGCCTCACCCATGGCCCCAGCAGCACGGGGAGAGCTCAGACCGTTCTAAACAGCTCCATGGTTTCCTCTCCTTCCTTCCCTAAAATTCCTTTTCATGAATCCATCCTTTCTTTAAATAAAAACTACTTAAAACCATTAAAATTTGGTGTCCAGCAGCCGTACCTGTGGGGGAAAAAATAGTTAAGAATTAGAGAGGCCAGAGGGAACAGAGTCACAGACACGGAATCACAGATGCTCCGACAGCACAGAGCTCCTGGGATGTGGAGCGGGAGCCCAGCAGAGGATGAAAGCAGAGCCCTGTAGATCCAGAACCCCTCTGGCAAGTCCTGGTCAGCAAGACAAGCTTTGACACAGATTGGCACCCACTACCCAGCACCTGCTTCCCACTCCGCGCTGGCAGAACCAGAGCCACAGGCACCCATGGAGGCTGCGATCGACCACGGCAGTGCATGCTGCTGGCCCGGAGCAGCTGGATCTCTCCCTCTCCGTTATGGGCATGAGACACCAGAGAATCCCACACCAAGCCCAGAATACGACGAGGGACCCTGCGACTTCTTTCCACAGTCACAGCTCAAGCCTGGGAACGCCCAAGGTGCAGGGGCTGATCCTGGGCTTGAAGACTCCACAGAGGGTGGAGATGCAGGGGGAAAGAGCACCCAGGAATCTTGTCACCTTCCCCAAAGGACAGGGACAGGAGAAACTGGCAGAGAGCTCCAGCCCCTCAACAGGAGGAGTGGGGAGCCAGGCTCTCCAATACTTTCAGGGGCCCTTGGGAAGCAGCCCTCCTTGCCCGACCACAAGGACCACAGGGAGAGCCAGAGAAACTCCAGAAAACGCAACCTTTGTGGCACTGGAGGCAGGAGGCACCAACCCACCCCAGGCTCCGGACATCCAGAAGCCAATCTGGCACCGGTGACCCCGCACTGAGGCCACCGCTCCTCTGTTTGCCACTGCAGGTCCAGAGTCCCGGCCCCTCTCCCAGCTTTCTCCTCTCCTGCCTCTCACTTTCCTGTGGGCTGGGCAGGAGAACGCCCAGCACTGACTAAACACCAGGAACTGGGAGCTGTGGCATGGGATGAGAGGCACCTGTAATGATGGGAACATGCCACAGCGCAGCCAGCTCTGAAGTGATGACGGAACCGCTCCCACTGCACAACGATGAAGCCTAGCTCCACACATCCAGGGATTTCTGCTCCTGGACCGAGAGGAGCCTGGCATGAAACTGGATGGACGGATGCAGGTGGGTTGGCTGGGAGGAGCTCTGGATTCGCCTGGCAGCAGCTTTTGGCCACGGTGAGTTCAACACCAGGGAACACAGGAGCTCTCCCAGCTGGCACAGAGCTCCCAGGAAAGCAGGAGCATCCCAGCCTTGCTCCATCCTGGAGAGCAGGAGCTACTTGGCCCTGCTCCATCCCTGGCCTCACTCCATCCCTGGAGAGCAGGAGCTCCCAGGCCTCACTCTGTGCCCATCCCTGCTCTGTCCCTGTCCAAGCATGAGCTCTGGCGATCCAGGGAGAAGCCAGGAGAAGCAGACACTTGGGCAAAGTGTCTGTGCCAGGCCCAGGACAGGTGCAGTCCCAAGGATGGGCACCTGGGAAGCGGAAGACACCGTTGCTGCCAACGACTTCACCAGAGAGAACCTGGGAACACGCTCTGTGAGCGGCTCTGCCATGAGCACAGCCACACCTCAAGCTCAGACGCAGCCAGGTTCCAGGAGTGCTTCCTGTGGCGTTCCCCTGCGGAGAGGCTCCCCACCCTGCTCCCGGCGTGGCGCTGCCACCGAGGCTGCCCCGAGGTCCAAGGGACGTCTGAGCACATCCTGCTCAGATCCACCCCTGCAGAGCCATCTGGTGCTGGGAGCAGTGATCTGAGTGCTCCAGCACAGGCGTTTGGAATGCTGAGACTTGGTGGGAAGAGGAGGAGGTGAGGGCAAGGCTGTGCAGGGCTCAGACTGGAGGGGCTCAGACTGGGAGGACTGGAAGGTGGCAGCAGGCACACTCAGAATCGTCCCAAGGGAAGGAACTAGAAATGACGGGAAGCCCCGGAACTGGAGACCAGGGAACCCCTGGTGCTGAAGGTGCCGAGATGCCGCAGTCCCCACATTCCCTGCTCCGCAATCCAGGCAGCTGCTCCACTTCCCCTGCAGCTCAGCTGCGCCTCATCCTGCCTTCCCTCACTACCTGCCCCAGAGTCCTGGAGAGCACAGGGAAAACCCACCCAGACCCCTCCGATGCCGCCGATCCAGGCCCCCTCACACCTGTCTCCCAGCTACATGACCTCTTTCCCAGCTTTCCTATTCCTGCCGGCCTCCAAGCCATCCATCCCGGCCCTCTCCCTTCTCCCCAGACCCTCTGGCCACTCCGGCCCCATCCACAATGGTTGCTCAGATTTCCCACCTGGAATGAGCTCACCTGGACGGGCTCCACTCCCAGCTTCAGCTCCTCTCCCTCTGCCCCACCAGCCCAGCAGCTCCTCCTCTCCAGCTCCTCCCCGCCCTGCTCCCTCCTCCCCACTCAAACTCCACCTTCTCCCTCACCCTTGCGATTTCCACCTGTGTTCCCAGGCCTTGCAGCCAATTCCCAGAGCTTTTTCCTGGCTGGCTCTGTAGATGCCCCCAGAATGCCCCACAGATGTCCCTCCACTTGGACCATGGGCTGCTCCGAGCTCCCCTCATCTCCAGTTACAGGAATTCCCTTAATTTCTAGTTCCCTCGGGAAGTTTCAAAGTGTGCCCACTGCTGCCTTCCAGTCTTCCCAGTTCAATCCCATTTCTCCAGTTGAAAACCTGTGCATCCTCTCCCTCATCTCCTCCTCTTTCCACTCTCAATCCTCGAAGCCCTACACTCCTCCTTCCCCTCCTGCCACGCTTCTTCCCCTGCTCCGTGCCCTCTTCCCACCATCCTCCAGCAGACACAACCCTTGGAAGCACCAGGCAGGGTGGGCAAACACTCCAGGCCAGGGAAAAGACTTGGAACCAGCTCCAACATTCCCGCTCTCACATCCCGTGCTCTGGATTGCTACTGTGGCTCCTCTGCCTGCTCCCACCCTGGAACGACGACGCACACACAAGGAGCTTCCCAGGAAACCCCACCTGTCATTCCCATCAGGAGGAGCTTCCTGGGAACGCCCAGCTCTCATTCCCGGGACTGGAGCGTGAGGTGAGTGGAACATTCCCGCTAAGCTCCCGGTTCCCGAGCCTGCATCTCCGCGCCACAATCCTTTGCTCCCTGCCCTGCTCCGAATGGATTTCCATGGCGCAGCTCCAACAGCAAACAATTCCCTCCTTACCCGGCAGCTCCCGGACCAGCAGATCCAGAGCTGCAGGATCTGATCCCGCTACAACCGGACCGATCACGCCAGGAACTCCATGGGGATACTGGTGCCAGAGCCTGGTGCTCTTCTTGGTGTATCTGACCTGTGGCTGCGGAGCCAAGACACGGATCCTGTTCTCCCTCCAGGCTTACTCTGCTAATTCCAACACCACACAATCATCTCCCCATGACTTCTGCAACTCTAGAAGGTTCCCAGTTCCACCAGCAGCAACGGGATTGAGCCGAGCCCCCTGCTACATCAACACCGCTTCCCTCTGCCAGCACAAAGTGGGCACCGGGAGATGGGACATGGCTCCCAGCAGCAATCGCTGCCACAGATCCTGCACAGCCAGAGAGATTCCGGCCCAGACAGAGTGCCATGAGGTTCCGGATGGCATGGGGCCAGCAAACACCATGGCATCAAGCACCGAGCCTTCCCTCAGAACGGGATTTTCCTGTATCCATCCCTTGGACCTTACTGCCCACAAACCGCAATCTCTGCTCGGAGGGGGACAATCACGGTGACGCTTCCCTGCTTCGGACCCCTGAGGAGGATGTACAGCGACAGCACCGGGCACCTCTCCGTGCGGATGATGGGAAACCTGGCTGGATCAGGCTCTCACAGCCAGCAGGCAGAGATGGAATGGACCCACCTCGCGTGGCTGCGCTCAGACGGATCCGGTAGAAGGGATGGGAATGGACACGGGGCACAAGAACAGACATGGGAACAGATACAAGGAGGGGAACGGACATGGGAATAGGGATAGACATGGGATGGGAATGGACACAAGAACAGGGACAGACATGGGAACGGAATGGACATGGGATGGGAATGGACACAAGAACAGGGACAGACATGGGAACGGAATGGACATGGGATGGGAATGGACACAAGAACAGGGACAGACATGGGAACGGAATGGACATGGGATGGGAATGAACACAAGAACAGGGACAGACATGGGAACGGAATGGACATGGGATGGGAATGGACACAAGAACAGGGACAGACATGGGAACGGAATGGACATGGGATGGGAATGGACATGGGTTCCGCAGCAGCCAGGAGGCCGACACATGCACAGCACTTGTCCCCCAGCCCTGCTCACACTGCTCCATCCTCCTGCCCCACTGTCCCTGGGCAGTAGGGATCAGCTCCGTGTCATGGCCCAGGCAGACAGGAACAGAGCGGCTTCCTTGGTGGTAGGCAAGGAGCAAGTCCAGCCTCCAGGCACTGCTGTGAGATGCGGCAGCCGGAGATGGGAATGGTGATTGGCTCAGGAAGGGGCACTGAGGGGCTCTTGCTGCTCCCAGTTCCACCCCATTGGCCCCCCGTCCTGCTCCCCAAAACTCTGCCCACGATCCGTGGATTCACCCTGTTCCAGAGCTCTCTCTGTCCCCATCCCGTTGCCCCCCTGATCCTGCTCCTTGGGCTCTGCCTGTGATGGGTGGATTTGCCCATTCTGGGGCTCCTGCTGTCCACACCCTGTTGCCCCTTGCCCCCCTGTCCTATCTGTCCCACTCCCCAGGCTCTGCCTGTGATTCATGGATTCACTGCGCTCCAGGGCTCTCGTTGCCCCCCTCCCCATCCTGGTCCCCCAGCTCTGCCCGTGACCCACAGATTCACCAGACTCCAGACCTCCCGCTGTCCCCAGACCCATCCTACCACCCCCATTCCATCACTCCCTGTCCCACTCCTTGGAGCTCTCCCGGTGATCCGTGGATTCCACAGCTCCGGGGGTCCCGCTGCCCCCCCATTCTCTCCCGTGACCACTCTAACCCCGCCTCGCCCCGAAGCACCGCTTCTGTAACCCGACCAATGCAGGGGGAACCGGTGCCCCCGTGGGAGCCATTCCCTGTGGTGGCGCTGGGACGGCAACCGGTGCCGCCGGGATGGAGCTTTACTGGCCCAGGCGCCATCCCTCGGGATCCGCGCTCCCACCGCGAATCCCGTAAGCCCGAGGCGAGTCCGACCCCGCCGCACCGGGAACCGGGGCGCGAGAGAACCGGACCGAGGGAACCAGGAAGAAGCGGGCAAGGAAGAACCGGAGAGGGGAGAGGCGGAGGGACACGGGGAAACCGGGGCCGAGGGGCAGCCGGACCGAGAGGAACCGGGCCATGAGGAACCGGGGCGCGGGAGAACCAGGAGCCGGGAGGAACCGAGGGCAACCAAGGTGTCCGGCGACCCAAGGGAGGGGGCTGCGGAGCCGGGAGCGGCGGATCGCGCGTCACGTGACTTACCGGCGGCGGCGAACACACCACGTGATCCGGCGGTGGCGCCGGGCGCGGATCACGTGACCCGGCGGCGGCGGCGGTCGCGGCGCGAGGCGGCCGGTCCGAGTCCGTGGCGGCGGCCGCGCGTGACGTCACGTCCGCGCCTGCGCCCCCCGCACGCGCCCCCGCCGCCGCGCCCCATTGGCCGGGCTGCATGCGCGTGCGCGGCGGGAAAGCAGAGGCGGCCCGCACTGCGCGTGCGCGGGACAAACCACGTGGGGCGCGGGGAGGGGCGTCTCGGCGCACTGCGAGGCGCTGGGAGGTCCGGGAGCGACACCCTGGCCCCCGCATCCCTGGGACCGAGACCCCCTCTGGGGTTGGGCCTCCCCTCATTCCACCGAGATCCGAGCCAGGACCGGGACACCTCCACCACTCATGACCAGAGCCAGGATGGGAACTGGGACCCTCCACCCCTTTCCCACTGGCGCCGGGACCTCCTGTGCTCCAGGGCCAGGACACCCCCACCTCCCCCCGTTTCCACTGACGCTGAGATTCCCTGTGCCCCCGGGGCCGGGACTGAGACCAGGATTGGCCCCCCCCATGCCCTGGACATCACCCCCACCACCCTCCTAGTCCGGGACTGAACCAGGATCCGTGCCCCCAGGCTCCTTGGCAAGCCCATGCTCCTCCCACCCTCAAACACCCACCAAGAAGTAAAAAACTTTAAGGTTTAATAACGCCTGGCGCCAGTAAGTATAAAAACAGGGTGGGGGATCCGGGAGAACGAAGGGGTCCGGGTGAGCCCCCCTTTCTACTTGAGGTCCATGAAGCGGATGTCCATGATGAGCAGGAAGCTCTTGGGCAGCGGGCGTGGGGCAGGCGAGAGGACAGTGAAGAGCTGGCGCTCAGGGTCGACGGCCGTGACCACGATGAAGCCGGCGACGCTGCTCTCGGAGATGGGGTCATCGGGGCTGTCAGCCGTGCTGACGCTGAGCAGGTGGTGCACCATGTCCCGCCCCGGCGTCACCGGCACCAGCTTCAGCTGGTTGTCCTCCTGCGACATTCCCAGTGGCAGGCACGAGTCCGGAATCGTGGGGGCACCCACCTTATAGATCTTGACATCGGAGAACTTGACATCGAAGGCGTGTGGGTAGAAGCAGCCACGAAAGCCGTAGAAATACTCGCGGATGCGGTCATCCCGGCACTCACGCCGGAAGTCCTTGGAGCGCTCCACCACGCCGCCAGACTTGGGGAGCAGGACAGTGCGCACAAAGTGGGGCAGGTCCCTCTTCAGCTCGTTGTAGAGGCGCTCCTGGTCCAGTACCACTACCACATCCACCTCAAAGGCGGAGGCGGCATGCACCAGTGCCTGGTAGCCCGAGCCCTTCACCCAGCCGCACGTGTTGATGACACAGCCACTCACTGATGCACGGCGGTTCACCTCGCAGCGCTGGTTGAAGACTTCAGCCAGACGGGATGTGATCTGTGGGAAACAGGGCACAAAGAGCTTTCTGGGGCACCCACAGAAACGGCTTAGTTGGAAAAGACCTTTTAGATCGAGTCAAAACCACTAAAATCATCCCTGAGCACCTAATCTGCCTGGCTTTTAGCCCCCTCCAGGGATGGGGACTCCACCACTTCCCTGGGCGGTCTCTGCTAGGGCCTGAGAACCCTTTCTGTGAAGGAACTTTTCCCAGTATCCAGTCTAAACCTGCCCTGGTGCAACTTGAGGCCATTTTCTCTTGTTCCTTGGTAGAACAGCCCAGTACACACCTCACCACAACCTCCTTTCTGGGAGCTGTGCAGAGCATCTCCAGGCGGGCACAGCAACCACCATGGTCTGGGAGAGACTTGCACAGCGGGAAGGGGCCAATCCCTCCCTTTGGGGGGCCTCCTCTGGCCCCTCCCTCACACCTGTCCCACTCCATTCCTGCTCCAAAGCGGATACAGCCTGGCACAACAAGAAGGGGCAAACCCTGCCCCCAGGGGGCTCCTTCACCCTCTCCCACTCCCATCTCCACCCAGAAGCAGGCACAGAACCCAGCACAGACTGGGATGTAGCCTGGCACAGCTGGAAAGCCCCTTGGGGGCCTCCTCTGGCCCCTCACGCCTCTCCCACCCCATGCCCGCTCCAAAGCAGGCATAGCATCTGGACACCACCTGGCACCACAAGAAGGAGCCATTCCTGGGCTTTGGAACACGCACACACCTTGTTGTAGAGCTTGATGTTGGTGCCAGGCGTGGTGGAGCCGAAGTGGTAGACAAGAGGGGCCTGGAGGGAGAAACCCTCCTCAACATCAGCCGGGCGCTCGATGTAGAGGGCACCCATGGTGCCGGGGATGGAGACGGAGCCCTGGCCCACATCCAGCTCCACAAAGGTGGGCCGGCGGCCCAGGCGTACCGCGTAGTTCAGCAACAGCCGGCACACGGTGGACTTGCCTACGTCGGTGGGGCCCACGACCATGACACGTGGCCCACGCTCGTCCTCCCTCTCTGCCTGCCGCCGCATCTGCTCAAGCGCCGTGTGGGTGTTGAGGTAGAGCAGCATAGGGGTGTCCCGCGACACATAGGCTACCTCGGTGCGCCCGCTCAGCTGCACTGTGCAGCCGTGCCACGTGAAGACAGCCACCTTGGCACCCGCGTCGAACGTGAATTTCTTGTTGCGGGTGAGCTCAGTGCCAAACACCTCAGCCATGCCTGTCAGCAGCTCCAGCTGTGCTGTCTGTGAGGCCTCCACCTCAAAACGCAGCTCTGTCTCCCGCTCCAGCTCGAACTTCACCACCTGCTTCTTCTCTTCCCCGCCCTCCTCTGCCATCGCAGCGATGCCAAGACTTGCTGCGTGTTCAGGGACAATGAGGGCAGATGGGTGGGCCAGGCCTGACCCACTGAGACCCCCCAGCAAACCCAAAGTGCCCCTGAGCTCCCCCATGCCCCCATTGAGACCCCAAGTCCCCCTTGAGCACCCCTCTATCCCCCCCAAGCGCCCTTTGAGCACCACCTAAATCCCTTTGAGCCTTCCCTGCGAGTTCCCCTGAGCCCTCTATGAGAACCCCGGGTATCCCCGAGTCCCTCCCGAGACTCCTTGAACCCTCTCGAGCCTCCCCAAGGCCCCCCCGCCCGCTGTGCAGATCTTGAGCTCCACCTGAGTCCCCCTTGAGCCGCTCCACGAGCCCCTCCAGAGTGCCCTGAGACCCCCAGAGCGCCCTCGATCCCCCCAAGCGCCCCTTGAGCCCCACCTGAGCACTCCCGAGCCGCCCCTGCCCCCCGAAACCCTGATGCCCCTCGAGCCCAGCTTGAGTCCTGCCGAACCCTCTTGAACCCTCGGTCCCCCGAGCGCCCTCGAGGTCCACCTGAACCCCCCTGTGCCCCTCAAGCGCTTTCAGCCCCACCTGAGTCGCCCCGAGCCCCTCCAGTTCCCCCCGGACCACTGCTCGCAGTGCGGGTCCCGACCCCCCGCTTACCCCCGGTGCCCCTGCGTTTCCGGGTCGGGCTTGGTCATGCGCCGGAAGTGACGTCACAATCACGCGCCGTGTGTGGGGAAGCGGCATGGTGGTTGTCATGGCAACCGTGCACGGGAAGGTGGCGGCCCGCGTCACGCCCCCTTCTCTCATTCGCATCTCATTTGCATATAGCGCCACGCCACGACCCCTCCTCTCGTTTGCATCTCATTATGCTATGACCCCACGGCCAGCCCGGATGGGCCCTGGGGTCGTTGACATCTAATTTGCTTTTTTTTTTGCACCGCATTTGTGTGCAGTGTGCGCCCACCCCCTCATTTGTATCTCATATGCGTGTGACACAGGGTGGCTGGGGAAACACTGAGGGGACTGGAGGGACACGGGAGGATTGGGGGAGACTGGGAAGACTGGGAGGACTGGAGGGATGGGAGGAACAGGGGACTGGGAGGAGACAAGAGAGACTGGAGGGACATGTGGGGACACAGAAGGAACACTGAGGGGACTGGGAGACACAAGAGGGACCGGAGGGCACAGGGGACTGGGGTCACTGGGGAAACTGGGGAGACTGGAGGGACTGAAAGAGGACTGGTGGACACAAAGGGGACCGGGGGCCACTGAGAGGGGGACAGGGACGACACGGCAGGACTGGGGAGACTGGGGGGACACAGGGGACTCGGGTGGACTGGACGGTACTGGGCGGACTGGGAAGACACAGGGGACTGGGAGGGGGACACTGGGAAGACACGGGAGGGACTGGAGAGACACGGGGGGTACTGGGAGGACACGCGTGGACTGGAGGGACTGCGGACGACTGGGAGGACTGGGGCGGGGCCGTGTGGCTGCGGGCGGTGCCGTCATGGTGAGTCACGGTGCGGCGGTGCCCGGGGACAGTGGGGATAGCGGCGGGCGGTGAGCGGGACCCCAGCACAGACCCCCTGGGACCCCGACCCACAGAGCCCCCGGGACCTCAACAGCCCCTACTCCCCCACTCCGACACACTCCGGGACCCCCTGGAATCCCGACCCACGGGAACCTCCCCACTCCAGGAACCCCAATATCCTCCGGACCCCCCCCCTCCCATATCCTTCCGGGACTCCTGGGATCCCCAGTACCCCAATAGCCTCCCAGACCCCTCAATATCCTCCTGGGACACACCCCACCCCCCCCGCCAGCACCCTTGGGACTCCCACCTGTTCTGACACACACACCCACACACACCCTGGGACCCCAATATCCTCCAGGACCATGCCTCCCCCACATATCCTCTCAGGACCTTCAGGATCTCCATGTCCCCCCTGTAACCCAATATCCCCAACAGGCCCCTCAATATCCCCCTGGGACCACCCCCACACAACACCCTGGGACCCCTATATCCTCCTGGAAATGCCCTCATCCCCCTGGAACACCCTCATTCCCCAGGATCCCCGGGGTCCCCATACCCACTCACAGGACCCCACATACCCCTGGAGATCCCATATCTCCCCCACACACCCTGACGTGAGCTCGAGCCCCCCTCTCTGCCCCATTTCTCTGAGCCCCCCCCCCCCCCAGCCTACCTGGGCCAGAGTCCCCCCCCCTCACCCCCACTGCTGCCCTCCACTCCTGTGCTGAGCTGGCCCTGTCTCAGCTGGCAGCAGGTGAGAGAGGGACTGACACCTGGGGGTCTGGGTGGGTTCCCCCTCACTGCCCCCCTTTAACCCCTCACAGGCTGCCCCCCTTTTCCTTTTCTGCCTCCTCCTCAGCCAGGGGGATCGTGGGCTGTCGGTGCCCCCAGACATGGGCATGGGTGCGACGACAGCTCTGCTGCGCTGCTGCCCCTGCAAGCGGCTCTGCAGGGGCTGCCCAGCCCCTCTGGGGCACTGCTGCCTGCCATGACCCCCCCATGCCTCCGCATGCCCTCCAGAACCTTCCGCAGTTACCTGCCATGCATCCACCGCACCTACAGCTGTGTCTACTGCCACGCATACCTCTACTGCCACGCATACCTCGCCTGCCACAAGGAGCTCATCTCCAAGGTGCCCCTGGCACAGATGCCTTGGCCCCTGCGGGAGTCTGGGACAGGGAGTGTCCCTCCATATTGGCCGTGGGTCAGCAAGCATCCCCCTATAGTGGCCCCACAGTGACCCCAGGTCAATGAGCATTGTCCCGTGATGGCCCTGGGGAGACCCTGGGTCAGAGAGTGTCCCCCCCACAGTGGCCCCGCATGAGCAAGTGTCTGTAGGAGAATGGCTCTCCTACAAGTGTCCCCCCGTGGTGGTCCTCAGTCAATGACCATCACCCCATGGTGGCCCTGGGTCAGTAAGTGTCCTCCTGTGGTGGTCCCAGGGTGGGCTTGCGTCAGAGAGTGTCCCCCCAGGGCGGCTCTAGGTCAGTGATGTCCCTGTGGTGGCTGCAGGCTGGCAGGGACACAGTGGCGATGCAGGGGGTGGGGAGTCAGGGGGTACCTGGGCATAGGCCGCAGGCAGTGATGCCTGCTGTGTACCCCAGTCCTTCCAGGGCAGCCACCATGCCATGCCAGTCTGTGCTAGCTGGTGCCACGCCATGCATTGCCAGGTCATGCCAGCTTTTGCCAGGCCGTGCTGTGCCACACAAGGCCAGGCTGTGCCATATCACTTGGTGCCACACTGTGCTATACTGGGCTGTGCCATGCCAGGCTGTACCAGTTGGTGCCATGCTGTGCCATGCCAGGCCATGCCAAGCCAGGCCATGTTGTGCTGGTCAGTGCTATACCATGCTATTCTGGGCTGTGCCATGTTTAGCTGTGCTGTACCATGCCGTGCCATGCCAGTTGGTGCCAGGATATGCCATGCCATGCCATGCTGTGCCAGTTGACTGGTGCCTGTGGTTGAGCACGCTCTCCAGCACAGGGTGAACGTGGGCTGGGGGCCGGCAGAGCAGCTGCTGCTGACGGGGCTGCACTTGGTGTCCAATGTCTTCTGCCAGAACTGCCACACCATGCTGGAGTCCCCTAGGCGCGAGGGCTGCTCTGGGACAATAAAGCTTTGTTTTTTAGAAGGTGCTGAGTGTCCCTGCCCTGGCACTGCCACCCCTCCCAGTACTCCAGTACTCCGTCCTCTGGCCTGAGTGGGGAGCCCTTGGTAGTCCCCGCAGTGTGCTCTCCCAGACCCCCCAGGCTGGCCCTTCCCCGTCCCACAGGCAGGAGTCTCACAGTGGTCACGGCGTTTATTGAGGCCTCAGCACCCGGCGTGGGGGAAACTGAGGGATGGGGAGGGCAGGAACCCCTATAGTGGCCTTAGGGCTGGGGGAGGGAGGGGGAGATGGGGGGAAAGGGGGGGAGATGGGAAAGAAGGAGGGAGGAGGGGGAGAACTGGAAGGAGGGGAGGAAGGGAGGAGGGAAGAGAAGAGGGAAGGTGGGAGAAGAAGCAGGGAGGGATGAGAGGGGAGGAGGAGAAGGATGAGGGAGGATGGAGGGAAAGCTGCAGGGGCTGGAGGATGGGGAGAAAGGGAGGGGGAAGGAGAGAAGGAGGAACAAGGGAAGGAGGGATGGGAGGAGGGAGGGAGAAAAGGGGGGATGGGAGAGAGGAAAGAAGGGTTGGAGGGAAGAAGAAGGATGGATGGATGGATGGATGGATGGATGGATGGATGGATGGATGGATGGATGGATGGATGGATGGATGGAGGGATTCAGGGAGATGTGGAGGGAGAAGACTAGGGAGAAGAGGAGGGAGAGATGAAGGGAAGGATGAAGGGAAGGAGGGAGGGATGGAAGGAGAGAGGGAGGGATGGAAGGAGAGAGGGAGGGATGGAAGGAGGAATGGAGGAGGAAAGGATGGAGGGAGGGAAGGAGGGAAGAAAGGAGGGATGGAAGAAGGAGGGAGGGATGAGGGTCACAGGCTGCGCAGGGCAGGGTCAGGGCTGGGGGTCACTGAAGCGGCCCATGAAGAGGGGGATTCCGGTGCCATCGTGCCAGAGGACAAAGAGGAAGGGGCGCAGGGCCTCGAGTAGCAGCGCCGTGCGAGCCACCGAGGTGGCCATGGCGCCCGCGGCCTCCACACCGGCCTCATCTAGCACCAGCACCGCACGGTGCCGCGCAGCGTCCACCGCCACGGCCGGGCCCTGCGCCAGCCCACACAGCTCCGCATCCAGGAACAGCCCGAAATCTGCACAGTGGCATCAGTGTGGGACACGGGGACACAGGAGGCACAGGGACACCAAGGGGACGGGGGGGGGCGAGGCATGGATCACCATGGGGGCACAGAGGTACCGAGGGGACTTGGAGGGGACACCATAGGTACAAGGGGCATGGGGACACTGAGGGGACATGGGGACACTGAGCGGATACTGAGGGGTCATGGGGGGCACACGGGTACAGGGACACCATGCATGCAGGGGGGACAGACACATCGCATGGGCATGAGGACATATGGGGACACTATGGGGACAGGGGGATGGGGACACCAAGTGGCACAGGGGGCTTGGGGACACCATAGCGACACAAGGAGGGATGGGGACACCACACAGACATGGGGAACAGAGACACCATAGGGAGAGCAGTACAAGGACATCATGAGTACTGGAGGCATGGTGGCACCATGGGGACGGGGCATGGGGACACCATGGGGGCACAGGGAGGTCTTGGGGTCACTGGGGATGTGGGGGACACCAGGGCTACACCAGGGTCGCTGGGGACATCAGGGACAAGGGGGCAATGGGGGGTACACTGGGTGACGCTGAGGGATGTGGAGGGACACTGGGGAGATGGGGGATATCAGAGACGCTGGGGACACCAGAGAGAGCTCTGGGGACATGGGAGCAGTGGGACACAACAGGAGTACTGGGGACATGGGGACACCAGGGACACTGGGAACTGGGGGACTCTGGGGACACCAAAGGCATGGGGACACTGGGGGCTTTGGGACATTGGAGTCCCTGGGGACACTGGGGACAGGGACCTCCATAGGGGCCAGTGACACCCTGCAGGTGGTGACATTGTTGCGTGTCACCTCCCACGCAGGACGTGGCATCACGGCCGCCCACCCAGTGCCCGCAGTGAGGTTGCTTGATGGCCTCACCCATGTCGTGCACCAGGGCCACCACATCCAGGCTGACATCGAGGTGCAGGCGTGGCAGTGCGAGAGCTGTGGGCCGGGGGGGCGTGTGGGCCGCGCGCCGCAGCAGCGCCAGGAACGTGGGGGGGTCCAGCACCTGCTCAAGGGGTCCCAGCGCTCCAGGTGGTCCCAGCGGCACCAGCACCACCAAGCTGAGCCCCCCGTTCAGTTCCAGCCGCCCCACCTGTGGCGCAGCAGGGGGACAGCACGGTGACGTCACAGTCGTCCCCCCCCGGGCCATGCAGGGGGTATCACAGTGACGTCACAGCCTGGCAATTCCCCCTTCCCAGCACCACAGGAATGGCATCACTGCCCAGCACACCCCAGTGCCACTGCAGGGGCTTTAAAGTGACATCACAGTGACATTGTAGCCTGGCATTGCCCCTCCCAAGTGCCACCACTGCAGGGACCTCCTAGTGAAGTCACTGCCCAGCACCCCCTCAGTGCCACCGTAGCTATGTCACAGACTGGCATCACTCCCAGTGTCAGCAGGGTGACATCACAGCCTGGCATCCTCCCTGAGTGCCACAGCAGTAATGTCACCACCATCCTGCAGTGTCAGGAGGGGATGTCACCTCCCCCCAGTGCCAGCACAGCAATGTCACGCCCCCGCAGTGCCACTGTAGCGATGTCACCACCCAGTGCCAGGTGGTGATGTCACCACCACCCCCTACCCAATGCCACCGCAACAATGCCCCGGACAGGGTACCTGGACGCGCAGGTTCGGGTCTGTGAAGGAGCCCACTGGGTACTTCTTGCTGGTCATGGTGGGCACCAGGCGGGGTGTGCGGCCGGGGCGCAGGAAGGGCAGCGGCACCGTGTGCTTGGCCTCCAGTGGCATGCGCCAGGCAGCTGCAGGCATGGCCCATGGTGTCCCCGCAGGTCCCAATGACCTGGGGCATAATCCCACAGCAGATTCCACAGCAGATCCCCAGGGTAGACCCCATGGCAGATCCCCGGGGCAGATCCGCAGGGTGGATCCCTATGATAGGTCCTGGGTGGACCCCAGGGCAGATCCTGGAGCAGATGCCCATGGCAGATCCCAGAGCAAGTCCCCAGGGTGGATCTCATGGCATCTCCCAGAGCGGATCCCAGGGTGGATACTGGGGCAAATTCCAGGGTGGATCCCCATTGCAGACCCCGGGGTAGATCCCCAGGGCAGATCCTATGGTAGACCCCAGGGTGGTTCCCAAGGGTATGTCCCATGGCATCTCCCAGGTTTGATCCCAGGGTGTATCCCCAGAGTGGATCCCCGGAGCAGATCCCACCATGCCCATACCGCGGAGGTGGACGGCGCTGAGCAGCAGGAGGCGGGCACCGGGGGGCAGGGCAGGCAGCAGCGTGAGCAGTGCCCCCCGACTGGCCTTGCGCACCCACGCGTTGACGCGCTGCAGATCAAGGCTGTCATTGCCACTCAGTGCCTGCGGCCTCGCGCCGAACCAATGCCACGACTCGTTGAGGAACTGGGCCCGGACACGCAGCTCTGCATGTCAGCATGGTCCGCATCAGCGCGGTGCCCGCCTGGCACCGGGGCCCCTGCTGGCATCTGCCTCACCTGGGTGGTGGAAGATCTGTGCCGCTGAGAAGAAGCCAGGTGCGCGGGCAAGGCGGTGCAGGGCACGGTGCGCACAGGGCAGCGATGGTGGGTAGGCCAGGACAGCGGCCAGGCGCTCCCGAGTCTCGCCACGGGCGCCTGTGGGCACAGGGACGCTCAACGGTGCCCCAGGGGGTGCCAGAAGCAGCACCTGGAGCGAAGCCGAGAGCAGAGCCAATGGTGGTGCCCACAATGATGCCCACGGCAGAGCCCAAAGCAGAGCTGATAGTGGTGCCCACGGTGATCCCCATGGTACCGCCAACAGCAGAGCCCACAGCAGAGCCCAAAGCAGTGCCCACGGTAGAGCCCACAGCAGTGCCCACAGAAGTGCCCATGGCAGATCCCACGGCGATGCCCACAGCAATGCCTACAGCAGTGGCGGCGCCCGTGGGCAACCCCTCACCCAACAGGAGGTGCGAGAGTCCCATGGCCACATTGATGGGTGAGAAGAGCAGGTTGGCATCGGGCTGGGCAGCCTCCGCCATGCGCTGGTAGAACCGGAGGGCGAAGGTGCCCAGTGCCTCGGCCACCGCCGTCTCCTCCTCCACCGTGGGCGCCACACAGCGCTCGCCTGGTTCCTCGTCCCCAGGGCATGGTGGGGCAACAGTGCCAGGGGTGCCAGGGGGATCCTGGGTGCTGCCAGGTGCCACCATGTTCATGTTGGCCACGGTGCCCGGCTCCTCAGGTGCTCCCTCAGACTCCTCAGGGATGGGGGCGTCCATGGCCTTCAAGGGGGCGTCCGAGCCGGGCAGCTCCTTGGGGTGCGCTTGGGCAGTGGGCATGGGCAAGATGGGTGCCCCCACATCCCCTTGGGCAGGATCAGGGGGCACCAATGGCGTCGGGGGCTGCTGGAGCAGCTTCAGCACAAGGGGAGAGGCCTTTGGCGTGGGCACCTGGGCAGGGAGACCCCCGTGAGTGTGAGCAGGGCGAGCTCAGAGCGGGTGGGCAGGGGGCACCCGGACAGGGGGAACCGTGAGGGTGGGCAGGGGGACCTCGAAGAGGGTGGGCAAGAGGCACTTGGGCAAGAGGCACTTGGGCATGGAGACGGTGGTGAGTGTGGGCAGGGGGGGCATGGAGATCCCCTTGAGGGTGGGCAGGGGAACCTTGGGGGGGGGTGGTGTTGGTACAGGGACTCCTGTGAGGATGTTCAGGGGGGCACCTGGGAGAGGGGATCCTTGCGGGGGTGGATGGGGTGAATAGGGACCTCTGTGGGGGTGGGCAAGGGTCCCTGGTCACTGGGAGCTTCTGTCCTTGGCCGACACTCACCGGGGCGACGGTGGCCGTGGCGGTGGCCACCAGCCACACCAGTGGTAACCAGGGCATCACAGTGGGCATCCTGGTGGGCAAGCACTGGTCAAGGGCTGGGACCCCCATCCTGGCTCCCAGCACTCTCCCACCCTGCCCCACCCTGCACCCCCTTCCCTGCACCATCTGTACCTCCACCCATGGGTCCCCCTGGTTGTCACCCCCCTGGATGTGGGGGGCAGGGGCAGGTGGCCCCCATGCCCACCTGGGTGCCAGTGCGCTGCGTCGCTGCGTGTCTGGCAGGTGCAGCAGGGGCCTGGATGGACATGGCCCAGCCTGGTTAAAGATTAAGGGGCTTCCTGTAAATCAGCCAGGTCAGTGCCCTGGCAGGGTGTGACCCCTGACCCTGCACCCCCTCTGTGCTGGCACTGGGGGACCAACTGCTTTGGCCGGGCACCTATGGGAGGTGGGGTGGGTTCTCTGCCCACCCAACTGCCCCCTCTCTATGACTCCTGGGGTGACAATGGCTTCTCTACCCACCCAACTGCCCCCTCTCTGTGACCCCTGCTGTGACAAGGGACACTACAGCCACCCAACTGCTCCCTGTCCCCGCCTCCCAGGGAGGGTTTGTCCCGGTTCTGCCCCAACCGGGGGCAAAGGGCGTTGGAGGCGATGGCTGGGAGGATCGCCAAGGTGGGCACGGGCACCGGGGGCGGAGGGTGCCGGGGTGCGGGGAGAAGATAGGTGCAGGGATGCGGGGGGTGCCGGAATGTGGGGGTTCTTGGGGTACCGGGGTGCTGGGTTGGGGAGTATCGGTACCGGTACTGGGTGCGAGGGTTCGAGGGGTGCGGGTGCAAGGATGCACAGCTGCCGGGGGGGTGCTGGGGCATCCGTACCGGGTGCAGGGGCGTGGAGGTATCGGTGCCGGGGATGCCAGTGTGCGTGGGGGAATCGGTGCCGAGGATGCCGGGATGCGGGGGGTTCCGGGATGCGGGTAGTGCCGGTATCGAGTTGCGGGAGGTGCGGGGCTGCAGGGTATCCGGGGTTGGGGCGTGCGGGGTTACTGATACCAGGTGCTGGGGATGCGGGTGGTACCAGTACCGGTACCGGTAGCGGGTGCGGGAGTGCCGAAGTGGGTGGTGTGGGGGGTGCAAGTGCAGGGATGCGGTGGGTGCTGGGGTAGGGGATCTTAGTACCGGGTGTGGGGGGTGCCTGGGTGCTGGGGAACCGGTGCCGCGTGCAAGGAGTCCTGAGGTGCGGGGGGTACCGGAGGATGCGGGGGTGTCGGTACCAGGTGCGGGTGCCGGAAGCGCCAGGGGTACCGGTACCGATGATCCCCCCACTCCTTCCCCAGCAGAACCGCGCGCTCAGTTTCGTTTCCCCGGCGGCCCCACCCCGAGATGGGGCGTGGCTTTTGGATGGTCCTGCCCGGGTATCGGGGGGGGGGAAAACCATGGCTTTTGAATGGCCCCCACCCGGGGTGAGGGCGCGGCTCTCGGATGGCCCCGCCCGAGGAGGGGGCGTTGCACTCAAGCCCCGCCCACCGCAGGAGCTGGAGGAGGTGCGGCGCTGGGAGGGGGTCCGCGAGCTGCGGCCACTGGGGGGCGACGTGCGGCGCTGGGAGGGGGTCCTGCTGCCCGTGAGTGGGGTCCTGGGGTGTTCAATTGGTCCTGACGCCCATGAGTGGGAGGGGGGGGGTGTCCTGGGGTGTTGCGGGGTTCCTGATGCCCGTGAGTGAGGGGTTGGGCGCAGGGCCCTGGGGTGTTGAGGGGATCCTGATTCCCATCTCTGGGGGGGGTGTCCTGGGGGAAGGGGTCCTGCTGCCCATGAGTGGAACTGGGGGTTGAGGGGACATGGGGTACGAGGGGGCGTGGCGGGGCTGAGGAGGTCTTGATGCCCATGAGTGAGGGGCACAGGGGGCTGGGGAGGGTCCTAGGGGGATCCTACTGCCGTGCATGGGGCGGGGGTGTCACTGTGGGTCCCTTGGAGATTGGGGGACCAGTAGGGGCCCTGAGGACACAAGGGGCTGGGGAGAGGGGGGGGTGTCCCAAGGGGCAGGGAGGCTCAGTGGGCTCCTGGGGTCCCTGTGTGGGTGATGTGGGAGGGGATCCCCTTAGGGTCCTGAGTGAGGGGCACCGGGTGGGGGGGCTCAGCTGGGGGGGAGGGGTGTCAATGGGGAGGCACTGGGTATGGGGAGCTCAGGCTGTCGGGGGTGTGTGTCTACCCGGGGGGGTGGGTACGGTAGTGCTTATAGGGGATGGGGGCCTGAGGTGTCCCGCATTCCCTGTGCAGAACAACCCCCCCTACAACGCGGGTGCCTTCCGCTTCGAGCTGAGCTTCTCTCCCCGGCACCCCCTGAGCCCCCCCCGTGTCACGATCTGCACGCCCATCTACCACCCAGCCGTGGACCGCGAGGGCTGCGTCTGCCAGCCCCTCACCTCACCCCAGCACTGGGCGCCCACCACCCGCGCCCTGCACGGTGGGTACCCCAGGGAACCCCTTGGCACCCCCTAAGCCCCCCAGGGAGCCACCATCCACCCTGAGCCCCTGGTACCCCCAGTGCTGCAGGACCTGCTGCAGCTGCTGGATACCCTGGGGATGTGGGGGTGCTCCTCTGACCTCTCCTTGAGCCCCCTGGCACTCCCTGAGCCCTCCTGAGCTCCCCTGACCCACCAGCACCCCTTGACCCTCCCGGCACCCCTGCCCCCCCACAGTGCCTCCCCTGAGACCCCTGAAACCCTCGGACCCCCCCTAGTGCTCAGGGATGGGTGGCACAGTTTTGGGGTGCCCCCCTGACCCCCACAGCCACCCCCTGAGCCCCCCTGACTCCCATCCCCACTGCTGCAGCTGCTGGATGCCCTGGGGTTGCGGTTGGAGGGGCACAGTTTGGGGGTGCCCCGTGACCCCCATGCTCCCCCAGTGCTGCAGGACCTGCTGCTGCTGCTGGACACCCCAGACCCGCAGCGCGTGCTGCGCCCCGATTTAGCCCTGGAGCTGCGGGAGGACCCCCAGGGGTTCTGGCACCGCGCGGAGCAGCACACGCGCCAACACGCTGAGTGGCGCCCGGACCCTCCCAAGCCCTGAGAACCACCCCTCTGGCACCCTAGTGTCACCCACTCCCCCCGGGACTGGGGGCTCGGGTAGCACCACGGGGGGGTCCTGGTGCCCCAAGGGTCACCCCACTCTGTGTGTACATTAAATGTTGGCTCCTGCTCCTGCTTTGGCCTCCTTGGGGGGTGGGGGGCAGGGGGTGCTACCCTGCACCCATCCCGGTGCCACCCCCAGACCCTGCTTGGTGCCACCAGGTCCCCACCACGACTGATGAGGCCACCACAGCCTGGCACTGCAGCATTTACTGGGTTGGGGGGCTGCGGGGTGCCCACCCTGGGGGTGCCACCCTGCGCCCACCCTGGTGCCACCCCGTCTGGTGCTATTGTTCCCGTCCCAATGTCCCCACTGTGAGCAACAAAGCCACCACAGCCTGGCACCCCAAGCTTGGGGGGGCACTGAGGGACAATTGGGGGCTGCTCACCCTGGGGATGCCACCTGGTGCCACTTCTTCCCACCTTGAGACCCCTGACTTGGTCCCCATCCCTGTGTCCCCATCGTTGGCGATGAAGCCACCACAGCCTGGCACTGCAAACCTTCACTGCTGGGGGATGTAGCGGGGTTGGGGGGCTGTGGGGGGCACTGGGGGTTGCCCACCTTGGAGATGGCACCCTGCACCCACTCTGGTGCCACCCCCACCACCTGCTTGATTCCATTGTCCCCATCCCCACATCCCCACCTTGAGCGATGAAGCCACCACAGCCTGGCACTGTAAGCCTTTACTGCTGCAGGATGCAGCGGGGTTGGGGGGTCACTGGTGGGCACTGGGACCCCCCACCCCCCGCCCCCTCATCGCTTCCGGGTACGGACGAGCCCCTTGGCCACCAAGCACCGGTACAGCTCCTGCACATAGGTGTAGATGCACTTGGCGTCAGGCATGGCCAAGCGCACCATGTCCTCCACGTCGAGCAGTTGGGCGCAGCCCGCGCGCTCCCTGCGGAGACAGCAATGTCACCCTGGGGTGTCCCCAACAGGGACGGGGGGGTGTTCAAGGGGTCTCGGGCTGGGGTCTCACTCGGCGATGGTGAAGGCCAAGGTGAAGTTGTGTCGGCGCGCGTCTGGCTGCAGCGCGGCGTAGTCGAAGGCGTCGGGGAAGAAGCTGTGCAGGAGCGCGCAGAACGCCAGCCCGCTGGCCCAGCTGCCTGAGAAGTTATGCACGTCCACGTGCTGGGGGGAGATGGGGGTCAGCCTCCCACAGCCATGGCCGCCCATTGAATGCCCTTTGGCCATGTAATGGTTGCCCCAAGGATTCCCAAGGAATCCATGTGATGCAGCAAGAGGGATAGGGGTCAAAATGCCCCATCACTGCCCCACAGCTGACCCACAGGCACCCCCTGGTTGCCCCTTGGTCATTGCCCTGGTTGCCCATGAAGTTCTACACGTCTACGTGCTGTGGTGAAGGGATAGGGGTCAGGCTGCCCCATAGATGCCCCACACCTCCCCCGCCCCCTCACCTGGTATCCACGGGTCCTGACGCGGCACCACTCCAGCAGCATGGCCTTCACGGTGGCTGCAGCCCCTGAGCGCCGAAGGTGTGGGGCTGGGCCTGTGGCCGCGCTGCAGGCGACACAGGGGGCCGTGGGGCACCCCATGGCCCCCACAGCAGGGGTACCCCCTCCACTGCCCCAGTGGCTCATCCTGCCCCACCGCCCCAGGCATACAACCTGTCCCATGGCCCCACTGCCCCATAGTCCCTCTCTACATGCTCCCCCTCCCCATGGCGTAAACCACCCCATGGCCACCCCATGTCCCAGTGCTACCATGGCCCCCCACTGCCCCCCAGTTCCCCCATGGCCGTCCATGGCCCCCAGCACCCCCAATGAACTCACTGCCTCATGGCTCCCAGCCCTCCATAGCCTCCAGCTACCCATGCCCCCCCATGCCCCATTGCCCCCTGATCTACCCATAGCTCCCACTGTCCTGTGCATCCCCCCATTCCTTGGCCCCCAGCCCCCTTTCCCCCCAATGCTCTAAGCCCCCCAGCCTCGCTGTGTCCCCCATGCTCCCATTGTCCCATGATTCCCGGTCCCCTCATTACCTCAAGGCCACTACTGCCCCATTGCCCCCCCCATACCCCACTGCCCCATGGTCTCCACCACCCCGTTGCCCCCCATTGCCCTCCATTGCCCCCAGACCCTTCCGTGCCCCCATGCCCCCCATAGCCCCCAGTCTCCTCATATTCCCCATTGCCCCCATGCCCCATTGACCTCAGCCCGCTTGTGCCCCCCCATTGAACCCCAGACCCCAGCCTCCCATGGCCCCCCAGGCCCTCCATTGCCCCCCTGTGCTCCCTCACCCTCCAAACTTCTCCAGGATGGCACTGCGCCCCTGAGCCCAGGTGCTTGCCCGTGGTCGCCCCCCAGCCCCCTCTGGCCTCGCAATCCCAGGGGGGATCAGGCCCCGCGGCCCCCGCGGTGCAGAGCTGGAGGGAGAGGGGGGACAAGGGGTGGGGGTGAGGGCTCCATTATGAGGGTCCCCTGGGAGGAGGAGTTGGAGTGACACTCTGGGCAGGAAGTATTGGGGTTCCCCCCCCCGGGGGGGTCTTGTGGTGACACCCTGGGGAGGGGGTGTTGGGGTGCACCCCTGCCTCACTCACCGCTTGCTGCCCCCCAAGCCCTCGGTGGTGCCTGCTGCAAGGGAGAGAGTGGGGGGCGTCACTGAGGGGGGACGACACTGGGGACACGGGGGGCTCTGCAGGGAGGGGGACACAAAACACAGACAACGTGAGGGCTGCAGGGAACCCTGTGGTGGGGGGTTGGGCACGGGGGACTGCACGGGGGAAACGGTTGGTCACGAAGGGCTGGGGGGGGAACACTGAGGGCTGTGGAGGTGGAGACACAACACTGGGGGCTGCAGGTGGGGGACACAACACTGGGGACGCTGGAGGCGGGGGGGGACACACGGGGGACACAAGGGGCTGCAGGAGTCCTTACCTTTAGAAGGGGTGGGGGAGGTGGGGGACAGGGGGGAGGTGGGGCTGGGGGGCCCCCCTGTGGGCGAGCAGGGGCGGAACTCGGGCCACAGCTCGTCGTCCTCGTCCTGCAGCCATGCAGGTTCCTGCGGGGACAGGGTGGGGCTCTTCCAGAGGCGGGAGCATTGCCGGGGTGGTGGCACTGCCAGTGAGGGAGGGGGGTGCCACCTGCCCTGGCACCACCAGAGACCGAGGGCGTGTCACCCTATCCCTTTTATTGTCACCCTGTCGCTGTTCCCCCCGACCCCTCCAACACTTGCTCCCTCCGTGCCCCTCGATGTCCCCCCCCGTGTCCTCTGTGCCCCCGCAAAATGCACCTCCGTGCCCCCCGCGCTCCCCCGATGTCAGTCCCATGCCCCTCCCCTGTCCCCCAGTGCCCCCCCGCATCCCCCTTCACCTGCATCCCCCCCGTGCACACCCTTACCTGCCGGCCCCGGGCGCTCCGCGCCGCTGCCGACCCCGGCCCGGTCTCCTCCTGCGGACCCCCGCTCCCCCCCGCATCGCCCTCCGCATCCTCGGGACCCTCTGCCTTGGCATCATCCCCCGCACTCCCTGTAACCCCGGCATCGCCCCCCACATCTTGGGCACCCCCGGACCCCTCCTCGGATCCACTGTCTGCCTCTGCCCTGGCATTGCCCCCTGCATCCTCTGAACCCCTGTTATCACCCCCTGCCCCCTCTTTGCCCTTGTCCTCCCCTCTGACACCACCTGCACCCTCAGCATCGCTCCCCACATCCTTACCCACCCTATCCTTGACCCCCACATCTTCGGCACACCCAGACCCCCCGGCTGCCTCTGCTCCCGAATCCCCAGCATCGCCCCCCACATCCTTGGCAACCCCAGCATCTCCTCCCGCACCCCCTGTCCCGCCCCCCTCGCCCCCTGCCCCCTTGTCCTCCCCCCCTGAATCCCCTGTGCCCTCGTTCTCTTCCCCCTTGCCGCCCCTTCCAGCCTCCCCCGCAGCCCTGGGGTCCTCCTCGTCGTGCGGGGCTGCCCCCTCTCCACTGCCACCCCCCGCGCCCCTAGACCCCGGACTCGAGAGGGGGTCAGGGGCGCCCGGGGTAGGGGTGGTATCTGAGGTGGAGGTGTCAGGGGTGGGGGTGCCGGGAGTGGGGGTGCCCGCAGTGGGGGTATCTGAGGAGGGGGTGTCCACGGTGGGGGTCTCGGCGCTTCCCAGGGGCTCCATGCTGCTGCGGTCACTGCTGCAGGGGCACAGGGTTGTCACTGTGATGCCCCCCACCCCTCACCCCACCTTGCCCGTGCCACTCTGAACTTCCCAAAACCCTTCCCGCCCCCTCAAACCCTCTCCCGCCTCCCCATGTCCCTCTCGACTCCCCAAACCCCGACCCGAGCCCCCCAAACCCCCTCCCGATCCCCCCATTCTCTCTCCCGCCACCACGCCCGTGTCTCCCCCGATCCCCCAAATCTCGACCTAGACCCTCTGAACCCCCTGACCACCCCTCCCGACCCCTCACCGGCCCCCTTTCACCTCCCGCCCCCTCATGTCCTTCCTGACCCCCCAACCCTGACCGACCTCAGCCCCTAAACTCCTCTTCTGACTCCTCTATTTTTTTCCCTCCTCCCCGTGTACCCCCTGTCTCCTCAAACCCCAACTCCAGCCCCGAACTCCCCAAACCCCGTACCCTACCGGCCGCTCCCGCTGCTCTTGCGGACCCCCCGCCCGCCCCTCCCCGGTTCCTGCACTCGCCCCCCCCGCTCCGCGCTATTTTTACCGGGGGGGCAGGTGCCGCCTTCACTCAGCGCCCACTCGGGGGCACGCGTGGGGCCGCCAGCGGGGACATGGGGACATCAGGGGACATGGGGGGCATTAAGACATTGAGGGGGAGATCAGGGGGCACAGACACCCCGGGCAGGGACAGGGGGGGCTAGGGACATGGGGGCACTTCAAGGGATGTAGGGGACACAGGCACCCAGGGCAGGGACAGCGTGGCTGGGGGGCATGGAGACATTGAGGAACATTAGGGGACACAAGCTCCCCGGGCAGGGACAGGGGGGCTGCGGTTCACGGTGGGGCATGAGGACACTTGACATCAGGGGACACAGGCGGGGACGGAGGGTCTGGAGAGGACATCGGGGGACACAAGCATCCCGGGCAGGGGGGCTGGGGGGCGTGGGAACATCAGGGGACATGAGGGCACTGGGACATGGGGGCTGTGAGGGGCACGGACACACGGAAGGACATGAAGGGACATGGGGGGGACACCAAGGAATGTGGGGGGCACAGGAACCCCAGGAAGGGACAGGGGGGGCTTGGGGGACACAGGGACATGGAGGAGTGCACGAGGATACCAGAAGACATGGGAGACACGGACACGGGGGGACGAGGGGACAGAGACGTGGGGGGACATGGGGGGACACGGGCGGCACGGACATTCCGGGATGGGACGGGAGGCTTGGGGGGACACAAGGACATGGGAGACACGAACACATGGGGGGTACAAGGGCACCAAGGGACACGAGGGCTTGGGGAGCACAAGGCCCCGGGGGACCCGGAGGAACGCGCAGCACTGGCCCCGCCCCCTTAGCCGCCCCTTGTGCGCGGGCACGGTCACGCCCCCAACGGTACCCAATCAACGCTGAGGACGCTCCTCTGTACCCGCCCCTCCAGGTTCCGGCTCGATCCCCATTGGTCGGAGCCGCCGGCGGGGCGGGGCGGGGCTGCGCGTGGTTCCGGGAGCCGAGAGGAGTCGAACTGAGCCGAAAGGAGTCGAAAGGAGCCGACAGAAGTCGAAAGGAGCCGAACCGAGCTTAACCGAGCCAAAAGCAGCCGATGATAACGAAAAGTGGTTGCTATTGCAAGAAGTGGAATATTTTGATTTGAGCTAAAGTAGAATTAGTTTTCTGTAGAATCAGGTTTCTAACTATCTTCGGTTAAGCTCTATCTCAGTAGCAGTATGGTTTTTTGAAAGTTAGGCAGACCCAGACTGTTCTTCTGATGGTTTTCTAAACCGTGCTGTTCCCAGACAAAACTGTCTTTTCTTATCTAAAATGCAAGGTCGGACAGAGCTGGCTCCAAAGCTCCACTGAACAGAGATCTGGCCGTTGTGAAGTTCATAACAACGGTAAAATGAGTCATTGGAAAGTGATGGAATGTGGATGGGATTGCTGGAAGAATTTATACACAGGGATGTGAGTGGGAAATACCTTCTGTCCCAGCTCTTGTCTGGTTAAAAACGACTGATGGAATCATTCCCTCCTCTGCCCAGCGCTGAAATAAAGGGAGCTGCTTTCTGAAACTCCAAAACGAGTCTTGGAGAGTGCATTTGCTGGTATTTTCGGTATCACTGAGAGAAGCCGAGCAGAATTGAGCCCAACTGAACCGAACAAGCCCCGAGCCCAGCCTACCCGTGCCGGGCCGAGCAGAATTGAGCGGAAAAGAGCAAAATTAAGCCGACAGGGGCCGAAAAGAGCCGAGAGCAGCCGGAAAGAGCCAAAAGAGCCGAAGGGAGCCGAGGGGAGCCGGAAAGAGCCGAGCGGCGCTGGGAGGAGCCCGGAGGAGCCTCTCCAGGCCGGGCCGCTCCGCATGGACCCGCTGCGGGCTCAGCAGTTGGCGGCCGAGCTGGAGGTTGATATGATGGCTGACATGTACAACCGGTGCGAGCGGGGGGTGCCCAGGGCTGGCGGCACGCGGGGGGGGAGAAGGGGGTGCCCAGGCTGAGGGGTTACGGAGGGAGCTGGGGGCACTGAGAGGGGCACGTGGGAGCCGCCGCACTGGGGCAGCACGGGGCTGAAGGGGGCACTGGGAGATGCTGGGGGCACCGGGGGAGCTGGGGGTGCTGTGGCGCTGAGTGGGAGCACGGGCCTTTGGGGTTGCTGGGAGGAGCTGGGGGCACTGGGCGGGGGCACGGGACTGGGGTCACAGAGGAAACTGAGGGGTCACACGGGGCTGAGGGGGCACTGGGTGTTGCTGGGGGGCGCTGCTAGTGCACTGGGGGACACGGGGGCTGCTGGGGGTGCCTAGGAAAAGGGGGGGGGCAAGTGGGATGCCTGAGGGTGGGGGACATTGGGAGTTTCTGCGGATACTTCGGGCTGGCGGTGGCACTGGGGCTCCTGAGGAACACGGGGTGGTGGGTGCTGGGTCTGCGGGTACTGGGTCTGGGGAGTGCTGTGCAATGGGTGCCGGGTCAGTGGATGCTGGGACAGTGGGTGTTGAGGGTGCTCCATCTGCAGGTGCTGTGAAATTGGTGCTGTGTCCAGGGGTGCTGTGCCCGGGGATGCTGGGGCAGTGGGTGCTGTGCAATGGGTGCTGGGTGCCGGGTCTGGGGGTGCTGGGGGTGCCATGCCTGGGGGTGCCGGGTTGGGGGTACTGAGGGTGCTGTGTCCGGGGGTGCCTGGGCAGTGGGTGCCAGGCCCAGGGGTGCTGTGCAATGGGTGCTGGGTCTGGGGGTGCTGTGCAATGGGTGTGGGGGCAGTGGGTGCTATGCCTGGGGGTGCCGGGTCAGGGGCACTGAGGGTGCTGGGTCTGGGGGTGGCAGGTCAGGGGACGCTGAGGGTGCCGGGTCAAGGGGTGCTGAGGGTGCTGTGCGTGCAGGATGACACAGGCGTGCCACCGCAAGTGTGTGCCCCCCCACTACAAGGAGGCGGAGCTGTCGAAGGGCGAGAGCGTGTGCCTGGACCGCTGCGTGGCCAAGTACCTGGAGGTGCACGAGCGGATGGGCAAGAAGTTGACGGAGCTCTCGCTGCAGGACGAGGAGCTGCTCAAGCGCGTCCAGCAGAGCTCGGGCACTGCATGAGACCCCCGTGACTCCGCCCCCCACCCCAAAAAATAAATGAGACCCTCTGGGCCGACTGCATGGCTTCACTCGCCCCCAAACCCCTGTGGGGATGGGGGTGTGCTGTGCCCGTGGGTGCTGCTGGGAGGGGGACCCCCCACCCCCCCTCCCCAGCCATTCTCGGCCACCGCGCAGCATGTCCTTGCGGGGGGCAACACAGGGTCCTCCCTTCAGACTGGGCCCAGCCCATGTAATCCCAGGATTATGCCAAGCCGGGCTGAGTCCATGTAATCTCAATCTCCTGCAGGGTGGGGATGGGGCTCAGACCCCTGTCTACAGTTGGGGGGCACCGAGGGGGGGACCCCGCATGGGGACACAGCCCTGGAGCCACCAGAGAGGGAGGGGTCACATGGGGACAGTGGGCAGGACAGGGACATCCACATGGGGACACAGGGACACACAGATTGGGACTCAAGAGGACCCAAGAGTGTCCTTAAGACACCCAGGCCTGGCTGGGGACACCATAGGGACAGCCTGAGGCCCCCCCAGTCCCAGTTGGAGACACACGGACAGGGACACTCTGGGGACACCCTGAGACACCCAGCCCTGACTGGGGACACATGGACAGCATCACCCCAGTGACTGCCACCCAGGGACAGCTTAGGGACACCCATACCTGGACAGGGACCACACCAGGGGACAGTGAAGCTACAAGAGCAAGGACAGCCTGGGGATGCCCACACTTGGACAGGGACCACACAGGGACATCCTGGGGAGGGACAATGGTGACCCAGACACACGTGACCACGTGTCCACAGAGGCAGTTGGAGGTACAGGGAACACCAGGGATGGGTAGCATCCATCTATCTGTCTGTCTCTTCACCCCTGCATGCCTGGTTGCTCTCCTGCAAGGGGTAGTCTGTCCATCCATCCATCCCTGCATGCCTGCCTGCCCTCCTGCAAGGGGTGGTCTGTCTGTCCCTGCACACCCAGCTGCCCTCTTGCAAGGGGTGGTCTGTCTGTCCATCCCCTGTCCATCCATCCACCCCCTGTCTGTCCGTCCCTGCACTCCTGGCTACGATCCAGTGAGCCCATCAATTTTTCAGGAGCTGCAGGCACTGACCTGGAAAGCCAGAGCTCCCCCCTTCTTTCCCCCCAACCATCGCAGCAGCCGGGCCCCCATTTTTTCCCAAAATAAGACCATTTTTAATAAATAATCTCCCACCTCGTGCTTCCTGTTGGGGGTTTCTCCTGCTCGGGACAGGGGGGACCCCTCACCGCCCCCCACAGTTCTCCCCTCCCCCCCCCAGCCATGGGAGGCCTCAGAGCCGGGGCAGGAGCAGAGCCAGGAGGGGCAGGAGGCTGGGGGGCTGGCGGGCGGCAGCGGCGGCCGGGGGAGTGCAGGGAGCCCTGGTGCAGCGGGGGTTGCTGGGGGGTCCCCGCGAGTCACGGGATGGTGGGGGTGGCCGGGGCTGGGGGCCGCGCAGGTCGTGGGGAGGCAGCTCATCACGGTAGAAGGCGGAGGGAGGCGCAGCCGGCAGCACACCAGGGCGGCCGAGTGCGCGCCCGGGGGTACCCATCACCGCCACCCCAACGCCACCATCGCCAATGGTGTTGACGTTGCCATCGCCAATGCCATTGCTGTCTTCATCGCCACCGCCATCACTGTCGTCGGAGCAGTCGTCGAAGTCGCGAGGGCGCAGGTGGCGCAGGTCAGCACCGCGGCGCTGCGGGGGGCTGGCGCAGGGCACAGGGGAGCTGGACACGCGTGTGCGCCGGAACCAAGCCCAGAGCGGGCGCGCACGGCAGTCGCAGGCCCAGGGGTTGGCGTTGAGGCGCAGGAACTGCAGGGCAGGCAGGGCAGCCAGCGGATCCCCTGGCAGCGCCACCAGGCTGTTGTTGAACAGGTAGAGAATGGTGAGGCGCGCCAGCCCGCGGAAGGCGCGGCGGTGAATGGCCACCAGCCTGTTGGCGTGCAGCAGCAGGCGGTCCAGGCTGGGCAGCCCACGGAAGACGCCCTCTGACAGCACCCGCACGCGGTTCCCGTGCAGGAAGAGGTGGCTCAGATTAGCCAGGTCGGCAAAGAGGTCGTCCTGTGGCGGGAGAGGGGGCAGTGGGGTGGGTATGGAGGAAGGGGTCGTGTGTATCGCCAAGAGAACCCTCCCATGTCCCTACCCTGCTGGTGGCACTTCTGGTGCTGTCCCATGGCCACCACCCTTCTGCCCCTGCTCCATTGATGCCATCTCATCATCCTTTCCCATGTCCTTGGTCTATGGGCATCACCCGTCACCCTTCCAGGTGTTACTGCTCCATGGGCATCATCCATCACCCTTCCAAGTGTTCTTGGTCCATGAACACCACCCATCGTCCTTCCCTGCATTCCTGCTCCAACACCTGTGCCATGTGTATCACCAAGAGCTCCCTCCCATGTCCCTACCCTGCTGGTGTCACCCATGACACTGTTCTGTGGCCATCACCCTTATCTATGTCCCTGCTCCATTGCTGTCACCCATCATCCTTCATCCCTGCTCCATTGGCACCACCCACCACCCTTCCCAGGTCCCCACTCCACCATTGTCACCTGTCACCTCATCCCATGGTTCTCCCACTGAGCCTGGTCCCACACCCTGAAGGCATCACCCACCACCTGTCCTCAAGCATCTCCCCCGTGGGCATCACCCCCCACCCCATGGCCAGGCCGGAGCAGGTGCCATGGCGGACCTGGAGGTAGAGCAGCCCATTCTCCTGCAGGTAGAGGTACTGGAGGCTATGGAGGCCACGGAAGATGCCGCTGGGCAGGCTGGCCAGCTGGCACCGGTAGAGGTGCAGGGCCTGGAGGCGCCGGAGGCCGTGGAAGGTGTCAGGCGCCAGGACGCGCAAGTGCGGGTTGTCACCCAGGTCGAGCTCCTCCAGGGCGGGCAGGTGGCGGAAGGTGCCCGGCTGGATGGAGGAGATGTTGTTGGAGTAGAGCCAGAGGGTGACAGTGCTGGGCCCGAAGGTGCCCGCCCGCAGCGCCCTGATGATGTTGTTCTGCAGGAAGAGGCGGCGGGCGTTGGGCGGGAGCCCCGTGGGCACCGAGGAGAAGTTGTTGGCCTGGCAGCTGACGGTAGGCGGCGAGACGTAGCAGGTACAGAGCGCGGGGCAGGCGAGCGCCCCACTGGGCACCCACGCCAGCGCCACCAGCAGCAGGGCCGCCAGGCGCCCGCCTGCGGGCACAGCGGGGTGTCAGCGTGGGGCGTCAGCCAGGGTGGCGCCCCAACACAGCCCCGCACGCCCCACATGGCCCTCCCACTCAGCACCATGCACACCTACCAGGCTATGGTGCCCAGGAGCCCCCCGGGCCATGACCACCCCACATGGCCATGGTGCACAGGAACCACTCAGGGACATGCTCATCTCATCAGGCTGCGCCCATTCTACAGGTCCATGGTGCCCAGAAACAACTCCCGACCATGCTCACATCCTACAAGGCCATGCCAACCATGGCCATACCCATCTTATGTGTCCAGGATACCCAGGAACTATTCAAGACCATGCCCACCCCACATGGTCATGCCCATCCTACATGGCCATGGCCACCTAGGAACCCCCCCCAGGACCACCTTACATAGACATGGTGCCCAGGAGCCCCCCAGGACCATCCTACATGGCCATACCCACCCTACATAGCCATGATGCTCAGGAGCCCTCCAGGACCATGCCCACCCCACCTGGACATGGTGCCCAGGAGCCACTTAGGATCATGTCCAGCCCACCAGGCCATGGCCCTCTAGGAATCCCTCCAGGACCACGCTACATGGCCACAATGCCGAGAAGCCCCCCAGGACCATGCCCACCCTGCATGGCCATGCCAATCCTATGTGACCATGGTGCCCAGGAAACACTTAGGGTCATGCCCAGCTCATCAGGCCATGCCCATCCTACATGGCCATCGCCCCCTAGGAGCACCCCTGGGACCACCATACACAGCCATGCCCACCCCACACGGCCATGGCACCCAGGAGCCCCCAGGGCCATGCCCATCTCATCAGGCCGTGCCCAACCCACATGTCCGTTGTGCCCTAGCAGACACTGAGAACCATGCCTGCCCCCCAGGGCCATGGTGCCCAGAGCCCCCCAGGACCATTCCCACCCATGTGACCATGGTCCTCAAGGAGCCCCCCAGAACCATGCCCACCTCAGAGGTCTGGGCACCTCTAGGAGCCCCCCAGGCCCACATCAGCCCCACAGGGATGTGCTCCCCAAGGACCCCCTTGGGAGCGCACTGCCTCATGGCACTGGTGCCCACCCCATGGGGCTGTGCTCCTCTGGGACCCCCAGGGCTGCAACTGCTCATATGGGACCATGGATGCCCAGGACCCCCAAGAAGCATCCAGCCCATGGGACCATTCTCCAATGGGGCCCCCAGGGCTGTGAGTGCTCCCATGGTACCCTGAGACCCCCAGGAGGCTGTCCCTGCCCCTCTGGGACCCCCAGGGCTGTGAGTGCTCCTCTGGGACCCTTAGGGCTCTGACTCCACGCAGGGCCCCCCCAAAAGACTGTGCCCACCTCTGTGGAATCCCTAGGACTATGCTCTCCTGGGACCTCCCGGGCTGTGACTGCCCCCATGGTCCCCTGGGACCCCCCCCAAGAGGTTGCGCCCATCCCTGTGGGACCCCCAGGGCTGTGTCTGCCCCTAGGGTCCCCCACAAGTCTGTGCCCACCCCTGTAGGACCCCCAGGGCTCTGACTGTCCCCAGAATCCCCAAGAGATTGCGCCCATCCCTGTGGGACCCCCAGGGCTGTGACTTCCCCCACGGTCCTTCAGGACCCATCCCTCCACGTATGCCCCAGCCCACGACCCGCTTACCCCCCCCGCCATTTACCCACTCACCCCTAGGACACCCCCGCCCCCCTCCTCCCAATAAACCCCCCCTTGGGGCGTCTCCACGTGCGCTCCCTTCGCTGCCACGTGCGGGGAGGGGCACGCGTGGGCGCGGGGCTGACGCTTTCGCTGCCGCCGCTTTCCCACCCCCCCCCCCCGCCGTGTCCAACCCCCCCCCCTCCATCCTTCCAGCCCCCCCCCGCCCTCCATCCTCCTCCTCCCCAAGCGGCTGCAACCCGAGAGCTTCATCCATAATTCAATCCCGGCCGCCTGGCCCCGCGCCCGGGGATGCGTGAATGCTGCGGGGGGTGGGGTGGGGAGCGGGGGGGCGCTGTGGACCCCCCCTCAATGCACCGGTAGGTGCATTGGGGGGTGGGTCCACAGCAACCCCTTCCTCCCCCAGCATTTCCCCCCTCGCACACCCACCCACGGAGGCGTCCGGCGCAGATGCTCAGCGCACCGCCCCCCTCCACTCCAATCCCCCCCATAATTCCCCCCGCCCCCCCCCCCCCCCCCCCCCCCCGTGCCTGCGTGCACCCCCCACCCGCGTCCCATCTGTCACTCCCCCTCGCCGCGGGCTGACTCAGTTTGGGAGCTGAAGTCACCCATTCCTGGGCATTTTTAACTGTGTGTCCCCCCCCCCCCATTAACCACACCAACCCCCCCCATCCTGATGCCCCACGACCCCCTCCTCCCCCCCAAACCTCCGGACCACACGTGAGGGGACCCATGCGCCGTTTGCACCCCATTCCGATGCCCAGGGGTGTCCCCAGTGCCACTCCAGGACCCCCCCTCCCCAACCCCAGGACGGGGTTCCTGAGGTGGCGTTGCAGACCTCTGTGGGTCGGAAGCGCCCATAAGGCTGGGGTCGGGGTCGTGTGGTGATGGCACTGGGGTACCCCGTGGGTCACAGAGCACCCCCACATTGGGATGGGGTGGCATCGGGGATCCTCCGTGGATCGTGGGGTGCGGCTGTCGGCACTGGGGACCCCAGTGGGGTGACCCTATACCGAGGTGGGTGTCGTGGAGGGGTGGCACCAGGGAAACCCTGGGTCGTTTCGTGTTTCGTGCCTCCACGCTGGGGTGGGGTCGTGGGGTGGTGGCTTCTGGGACCCCCACGCAGGATTATGCACCCCAGTGCCGCACCGGGGGGGGTGGGGTGTCACTCGCACTTCAGGGTGGGGTTAGTGGAGTGGCATCTCGTCCCCACATACATCACAGGGCACCTCCAAGCAGGGCTGGGGGGCGTGGGGTGGTGGCACTGGGGAGCCCCGTGGGTCGTGGGGCACCCTGACACCGGGCTATGCACCTCAACACCGGACTATGCACCCCAGTGATGCAAAGGGAGGGTCGCTATGCACCCCTAGCCCTGACGTGGGCGTCGTAGGGTGGCACTGTGACCCCCCGTGGGCACCTCGGGGTGCGACGGGGCTGCACCCTCACCCCCTGGGCTGACGGTGGTGGGATGTTGGCACTGATTTCCCGTGGTTAGCGGGGATCCCCACATGGGGTTCTGCACTCCATGGGTCGCGGGGACCCCCAATGCCGGGCTGGGGACGGGGGGGACCGGGCACACATGGGTCGCGGGGCACCCGCACGCCGTGTTTTGCATCCCAAGGGTCACGGGGACCCGCACGCTGGGTTCTGCACCCGAGTGTCGCCGGGACCCCCTCGCCCAGCTGGGGCGGGGCGCGGGGGGGGGAGAAGGCACGGGGCACACATGAGTCGCTGGGACCACCGCACCGGCCCGGGGGTGGGGGGCACCGGGCACGCGTGGGTCGTGGGGCACCTGAACTCCTGGTTCTGCACCCCAGGGGTGGCAGGGACGCCCACGCAGGGTTAGGGGTGCACCAGGCGGTCGCGGGACACCCGCACTCCGGGTTCTGCATCCCAGGGTGGCCCCGGTCACCCCGCGCACCCCGGGGCACCCCGCCCCGTGGCCGTGCCTTTAGGGGTGCCCCCCCCGTGTTCGCCCGTCCCCTGTGCGTCCCCCCACGCGTGTCCCCTCCCCGCGTACCTGGGGGCAGGTCCCGAGCCGTGGGGCGCATGGCGGGGCCGCTCAGGCGCTGCCCGCACTCGGGGGGCTCATGGCCAGTGCCGGGGGGCTGCTCGCCCCCGTGCCCCCCCCCCGCCGGGAGCCACCGCGGGGCATGGCACGGGTGGGCTCGGCGCTGCCCGCGGCTCCGGTGGACTCAGCCCTGCCCCGCGCCGCGCCTTATCCCGGGGCGGCCCTGCTCCGCCCCCTCCGGACCCCCCCCCCCTCCGGTTAACCCCTCCCGCGCCGGCCCGGCCCGCCCCACGCGGGACAAGCGGAGCGGGGGGAGAAGGGGAGCAGATGGGGGTGTCCACGGGGACCCGCACTGAGGATGGGGGGTACAGTGGAGGTGCCCCCGCTAGGGAAGTGAAGGTGTGTTAATGGGTGCCCCTAGTCGGGATGCAGGGGGTGGGGAGGGGTGGGGAGTGACCCCATTGGGGACCGGAAGGGGGTTGGGTGTGGCACCTGGGGTGCGATGGGGTTGCCCCCACTCGGGACTCGGAAGTCGGGGAAGAGTGCCTACTTAGAAGGCACTGCGGGACCCACAGCGGGGACCTCCACTAGGGATGGGGCGGGCGGTGGGGGGATGTGTGTGTCCCCCCATTCGGAACGCGAGGGGTGAGCGTGGGTGCCCCCACTAGGGACGACCGGGGCTGGACGCCCACGGGGGAGGCGCTGCGGGACCCCCAGTAGGACCCCAATGGGGATGAAGAGGATCGGTGGGAGAGTACCCCCAGTGTGAGTGCGGGAGTTGTGAGTGCCCCCACTGGGGACGCGGAGGACCAGTGGGTGCCCCACTGGTGACTCGGGGTGCCGGGGGGGGTTGTGAGCACAGACATGTGGGGGTCTCTGTGCCTCCCTCCCTTCCGGGACACTGTTTGCGTTCCCACGTGTGGGAGCCGCGGGGAGGGGGTTCTGGGGTCAAGGGTGAGGGGGGTCATGGAGGGGACAGGTGCCCCCAGTGGGGACGGGGGTCGGTGTGTGCTCCCACGAGGGACTCAGTGTGGCGGGGAGGGGGCTGTGAATGCAGGACACTCTGTGGGGGTGGTGTCTCCATCCCTCTCATGGGCCCGGGACCCCGTTGGGCTTCCCGCGGGGCAGGGGACCCGGGGCCGCGGGGGTGGGGCGGGGGTGTGAGTCGCGACTCTAGTCCCACGCCCACGCGTGCCCGCAGCACTGTCCGCGGTGCTGAACCCGCTCTGTCCTCCGTGCTGAACCGGCGCTGTCCACGGTGCTGAGCGCCCCACGCCCACCCGCGACGTCCCCCAGCTGCCCCCTACGTGGGGTTTGGGGTAGGGGTGCCCCGCGTGGGGCCCCACGTGGAGGGGAGGGGGCACGCGTGTCCGCGCCAGGCTGCGGCGGCACAAGCTGGCACCGACACCGTGTTTGCGGCAGCATCTCCGGCGCGGCTCCCGGCAAGCGAAATACCACAAGCTGGCGCGGCAGGCGCGGCGGGCACGCGTGGGATGGGGCGTGGGCAGCGCGGGGCTGAGTCAGGGGCCGCCATCCGCTCCCCGCCCCACCGGAGCCCCCCGTTTCCCCAGTGCGGGCCCATCTCCAGGGCAGCCCACCCAGGATGGGGGGCTCAGTGCGGAGAGGGGGCTGCAGTGGGGATGGACCCACCAGTGGGGGCTGTGCCCACCCGTCTGGGGGTTCTGGGGGGGGCAGAGGGACCTGGTGGCATTGGTCAGGCCAACAGTGAGAAGAAAGAGGTGGTGTAGGCCGTGAAGGGATGGGTGGAAGGATGGATGGGTGGAGAACAGCTAGAGAGGAGGATGGACAGACAGACAGATGGGTGATGGACATTGGAGAGTGGAGAGAAGGATGGATGGACAGACAAGTGGAGGACAGCTGGAGAGGAGGATGAATATGCAGACAGGCGGGCGGAGGACATTGGAGAGTGGAGAGGATGGATGGACAGATGGGTGGAGGACAGATGGAGAGAAGAATGGGTGGATGGACGGATGGACAGATAGAGGACACTGTAGAGGAAGATGGATGTATGACCAGATGGGTGGACACTGGAGAGAAGGATGGATGGATGGTTGGGTGGAGGACAGGTGGTGAGGAGGATGGACAGACAGATGGGTGGAGAACAGCTGGAGAGGAGGATGGATGGACGGATGGATGAGTGGAGAACATCTGTAAAGAAGGATAGAGGGGTGGAGGACACTGTAGAGGAGGCTGGATGCATGGACAGATAGGTAGAGAACAGCTGGAGAGAAGGATGGGTGGATGGCTGATGGACAGACAGATGGGTGACAGACGGATGGGTGACGGGTAGATGGATGGGTGATGGACAGACAGATGGATCATGGACAGATGGATGATGGCGGAGAGACAGATGGGTGGCTGCAAGTGCTGATGGATGGATGGACGAGAGGGCAGGTGGGGTGGTGGGAGGGTGGACAGACAGACAGATGGATGGAGGAACACAGTGACAGGTGCCAAGAAGAGGGGATGAGAAGGGTGGGGCTGTCCACAGGGTGGGGGCAGGGGGCAAGGGGCCAAGTGGGCGCTGGGCGGGTGCCTGGGACAGGCGGGCAACACCAGGCCCGGGGCAGGGACAGTGGAGGGCGAAAGTGGGCAGAGCCACCGCCTGCCTGGCACAGTGCTGGGAGGGGGGGAACAGGGGGCCTGGGTGAGGGAGTACACAGGTGGCCCAAAAGGTCGCCCAGGAGTGGCCCAAGTGTGGCTTAAGGTTAGCCCAAGGTTGACACAAGGGTGGCCCAAGGTTGATGCCAGGGTGACCAAAGGGTGGCCTAAGGATGGCCCAAGGATGACCCAAGGGTGGTCCAGGAGTGGCCCAAGAATGACCCAAGGGTGGCCCAAGGATGATTCTGGCAGTGGCCTTGGCTGGCGAACACCTCAAGGACACAAGGTAAGAGGGAACATACCTGGAGATGGCTTGGAGGGGAGGCAGGACAGGGCAGCTTGGAGGCACAGGTGTACAGAGGGGGCACCAAGGGCCTTGGGGAGAGTGGTGGGAGTCAGTGCACCCCCGGGTGGCATCAAAGGTCACAGGAAGGGGTGGCAGGGGTGATGCACCCAAGGGGGGCACAGGTGGGCATCGATGTGGAGGGGGCGGGCACAAGGATGACACGGGGGGGCACAGAGGGACATGAAGGGCACCGCGGGGCACTGGGGTTTCGGGGAAGACACGGAGGGCAGGACGGGGGGGCTCGGGGCCGGTGGTGACGATGCCCCCCAGGTACCCCCGGGGTGGCGCCACGGGGCGGGGCCTCTGCCGGGACAGTCCCTCCCGGAGTGGCTTCCCCCAACTGGTGGCCCCCGTGCCCGCCCCCCATGCCCCCCTCCGAGCCGCTCGGGGGGCGGGACCGCTCCGCCCCTCACCCCTCCCGCTGCCCCGCCCGCCGGGAGGGGCGGGAGCTCCGGGGTGGGGGGCGGGGGGCACCGGGAGGGGCGGGGGCACCGGGAGCTCGGAGAGCACCGGGAGCCGCTCCGGTCCCCGCCCTCCCCCGGGCCGCGGGTGAGCAGAGCTGGGAGCCGGGCTGGCGGTGGGGGCGGCAGCGAATGGGGGTGCTGGGAATGTGGGGGGCAGCTGTGGGTGCTGGGGGCCATGTGGCCGTGAGCTGTGGGGCCAAGGGGCTCGGGGTGGGGCTGTGGGGCCATGAGGTGGGGGGACCGTGGGAGTCTCTGTTGGCCTGGGCGCTGTGGGGACCAGAGCTGTGGGACAGGGTGGGTGACTGCGGAGGCCATGGAGCTGAAGGGGGGGCGCTGGTGGGGGTTGTGAGCTGGGGCGCTGTGGGGCTGTGGGCCTTGAGCTGGGGGGCTGTAGGGGCCATGAGACCCGGAGCTGGGGGCCTGTGGGGCGTCTGTGGGGCTGGGGCCCATGTGGCCAGGAGCGGGGGGTTGTGCAGATGCTGTGGGGTACCACGGGGCTGGGCGGGAGGTCGGGGCTGGGGCCGTGGGGCTATAAGCTGAGGCGGCTGTGCTGGGGGTGCAGTGCGGGGGTCAGGGCAGTGTTGGAGGCACTGAGGGTTGGGGGACTGTGCAGGCACCACGGGGCTGTGGGACATGTGGGCATGAGCTGTGGGGCTGTGCGGATGCTGTGGGGCTGGGGGCAAGGGACAGTGAGCTGGGAGGCTGATGGGGCTGGGGACCCCTGAGCTGGAGGGCTGTGCAGGTACTGCAGGGTTGGTGGGGACCGTTGAGCTGTGGAGGAGCTGTGGGGCTAGGGCACTGTGGGGCTGGGGTAGGCTTGTGGGGCCCTGAGCTGTGTGGCTGGGGGCTGTGGGGGTGCAGTGGGGGGGTTGGGCACTGTTGGGGGGAGCGTGGAGCCCCCGCTGTGGGTCAGAGCTCTGCCTGGGGGACACCTCTGCCCCCCTGCTATTCCCCCCCTGCCCCACACACCCCCGATCCCCCTGGGGTCCTTGTGGGGGGTGGTCCTGGTGCCCCTGTGATGTGAGTTGTGGGCCCTGGCCCTGCCCCTGCTGTGCCCTACAGCTGCCTGCCCCATAGGGGCACGTGTGCCCCCCCTGCCCCACGTGTGCCCCCATAACACGTGCATGGGCAAAGTCCCCATGGCCAAGGCTGCCCCCCTGCCCCACACTACTACCCACCTGCTCCACACCCCTGCCCCTGCTCCATTGGTGCTGGCACTGCCCCCCTGCCCCGCAGCGCTGCCCCTGCCCCATGGGGCATGGGCTCTGCTCCCCAGGAACGAACCGGCCTTCATTATGATTAATTATTAAAATGACCCGCGCCCCACAGAGGGAGAGTGCTGTGGGGTGGGGACAGCACGGCTTGGGGGGCTGGAGCTGGTGGGGCCAGGGACCCCAACTCTGCCGGGGTTCCCCAGTGGAGGAGCAGGCACCAGTAAGGCATGGAGTTACCAGTAAAGTTAGACCAGCATGGTTATAGTGGTACAGCTTGGGGTGACCAGTATGGTTAATACTGATACAACTTGGGGTGACCAGTATTGTCACACCAGTTTGGCTTGGTGGCAAATGACCCCCGGGGCGGGTCTTGGGGTGCTGCATCTCCCGGGTCCCCTTGGCCACCTGCAGCCCCTCCCCGTCCCTCACCCTCCCCCGTCCCCCCCTCCCCCGGCCTCTCCCCCCTCTCGCCGTGACCCCCCCCCCCGCCCCCCCCAGTTAATCTTTAGCCGCCGGCACTAATGAAGCCTCATTACCGGCCATTACGGCTGGGGACACGGGGACAGAGGGACACAGGGACAGTGGGACAGACGGACACCGGCACGAGGTCAGGAGGCCGGGGAAGGTGTTGCGTATGTGTCCCTGTGGGGGAGGCACCGGGGGTCCCCAGTGTCCTTGGGGTCAGGATGGGGTCCCTGCAGGTGGCAGTGTTCCCAGGACATGTGTCACAGTCCTCAGCCATGTGCCACGGTCCCTGGGACCAGGACAGGGTTCCCAGGGGGTGACAGTGTCCCCAGGATGGCAGTGGGGTCCTCAGGGGGTGACAGCGTCTCCAGCCATGTGCCACAGTCCCTGGGGGTGGAGATGTCCCCAGGGTGACAGTGGGGTCCCTGGGGCCAGGATACGGTCCTCATGGGGGGGTGGCAAAGTCCCCAGGATGGCAGTGGGGTCCCTTGGGTGTCACAGCCCCCCCCACCCCCGGAGGGTGAGTATCCCTAGGGTGGGAGTGGGGCCATATTCCAGGATCTTTGGGGCCAGGATGGGGTCCCCATGAGGTGACGGGGTGCCCAGGGTGGCAGTGAGGTCGCCGGGGGATGTCAGTTCCCCAAGCTGTGCCGGTGCCAGGGTCCCCAAGGACACGGGGATGTGGTGGTGCGTACAACACCACGCCAGTGTCCCCAGGGCCCAGCCAGTGTCCCCGGTGTGGGGGGGACAGGGCCCCAGTGGCTCTGCCAGGCTCCCAGGGGCTCTGCCAAGGCCCCAGTGGGTGGCAGCGTTCCCAGCGACAGTGCCAGTGTCCCCAGGGCTTGTACCATTGTCCCCAGCGAGGGCCAGGGACGCTGGCAGAGTGCTGGTGTTCCAAGGGAGGTGCCAGTGTCCCCAAAGGGGGGTGCCAGCGCCCCCAACACCCTGTCCCCAGGGGCTGTGCAATGTCCCCAGGGGCTGTGCCACGTCCCTGGGAGGTGCTGGTGGCCCCAGGGGGAGGGCTACTGGTGCCTCCAGTGCACGTTCCAGTGCCCCTGGCAGCATACCAGTGTCCCCAGGTGCTGTGCCAATATCCCCAAAGGGGGGGTGACAGTGCCCCAGCACCTTGCCATCGTCGCCAGGGCTGTGGCAGGTCCCCAGGTGGGGGGTGCTGTATCCCAGGTGCTGTGCCAGGTGTAGAGGCGGTGACACGGGCTGGCGCGGGGAGATAAGGCAGTGCCGGGAGGAGGGCCCAGCACAGGGGGGACCGTGGCCTCTATCGGGTGTCGGCAGCCGCGGGGCGCCCGTGGTTGCTTCCCGATAGCAGGGGGTGGGGGTGTGCAGGGTGAGGGTGTTTGCGGTGTGTGTGCTGGGCACCCTGGGCACCCCGGGCCAGGGTTCAAACTCCGCGGCGGCGAAGGCGACAGCGGGAGGGCCTGACCTCGTGCAGGTGGGTGGGTGGGTGGGACATGGGGTGGGGGTCAGCACACGGGCACAGGTGTGTGTGTGAGCAGATGTTTGTGAGCGTGTGAACACATGTGCATGTGTGCAAGGCTGGCTATATGCATATCAGCCCATGTGCACACACGTGTGGGCACATGTGCGTGCACATAAGCACGTGTGCATGTGAGCATGGTTGTGTGCACACCTCTGCATGTGTGTGGGCCTGTGTGTGACCATATGAGCACACACGTGAGCACATGTGCATGCAGATAAGCACACATGTAGGTGTGTGAGCACACATGTAACCTCATGTGCATGTGTGCGTGCACATGCTTGTGAGCACACAAGTATGTGTGCACGAGTGTGAGCCTGTGTACATGTGTGTGAGCACACTTGTGAGCATGTGTGCACACAGGCACGTGTGTGTGAGAGCATGTGTGCATGCATGTGAACCCATGTGCATATGTATGCAAGCCTGTGTGCACACATGTGAGCACATGTTCACACATGTCAGCGTGTGTGTGTGTGTGCACACGTCTGTGAGCCCGTGTGTGGCGGGGTCCCTGACCACGCCCCGGTACGCAGGGGACACGTGCCAGCCGCTGGCAGATGGGGACAAGGGGCAGAGTGGGGCCACCGTGGCCTTTGCCCAGGTGGCCACATGCCCCTATGTGCCCCCCTGAGCCCCTGTGCTGGGTGCTGGGTGGCTGCCAGTGTGCCACCACGCGGGTTGATGTGGTGTCACTGTGTGAGTGCCAGAGGTGCCATGGTGCAGGTGACACAGGTGCCACTATGCCGCGTGCTGGGTGGGTGCCAGGGGTGCCACTGTGCTGGGGTAGTGTCACCATGTGAGTGCCAGGGTGTGCCATAGTGCAGGTGCCATGGATGCCACCATGCTGGGTGCCAGCAGTGCCACCAGGTTGGTGCCAGGCGTGCCACCACACTGGGTGACAGTGGGTGCTGGGATGACACTGCATGAGTGCCAGGGGTGCCACCACACTGGGTGCTGGGTGGGCTCTGGTGTGCCACCATGCTGGGGTGTCACTGCATGGGTGCCAGGGGTGCCACCACATCTGGTGCCAGGTTGGCTGTGAGGTGCCACCGGCCTTGGTGCCAGGTGGGTTCTGAAGTGCCACCAGGTGGGTTCTGAGGCGCCACTGCACCAGGTGCCAGGCAGACAGTGATGCCCCTGTCTGCCCCGCAGGCGCAGCGGGCGCCGGCGCCATGGCGGGGGGCGCGGGGCTGGTGAAGCGCGTGGGCACCTTTGTGTCGGGGCTGCTTGAGTGCGGCGCTTTCTGCGGCCTCATCTTCGGGTGGGCATCACTCGTCTTCGTACTCAAGGATCTGCACTACTTCGGGGACCTCTGCGAGGACACCCCAGGCCCCGACCCCAACCGCACCCTGCCCGGTACCGCCACTGTTCCTGCTTCTGGCACCGCTGTCACCCCACTTCAACCCCGTGTGTCCAAGGCCTGGTGTGCCCTGTGGCCTGAGCCACCTGGGTCCCCATGCCCTGGGGTGTCCCGGGTCCCCACTGCCCCTGGGTCCCCACTGCCCCCGGGTCCCCACTGCCCCCATGCCCTGGGGTGTTTAAGCTCCCCCTGTCCTCATCCCTACATCCCTGCTCCCCCCATGCCCTGGGGTGCCCAATATCCCCAATGTCCTGTTGCCCTGGGGTGCCCAGGTTCCCCCATCCTCATCCCTCTTTCCCCTCTGTCCCCATGCCCTGGGGTGCCCTGTGTGCCCCCCACTGCTCAGTGACCCATGGAGCCCCATTTCCTCATAATCCCTGGTACGCCTCAGGCCCCAGCTTTTCAGTGGCCCCCAGGTCCCCTTGCCCTGTGATGCTCCATTTCCCTATTTTTCCTGTCCCCTGCTGTCCCCAACGTCCTGTGGTGCCCCCAGTGCCCTTGTCCCTGTCCCTTCTGTCCCCATAACCTATGCCCTGTGGTGGCTCACGTCCCCTGTGTCTCCCTGCCCATGTCCCAATGTCCCCTGTGTCCCACTCTCCTGCTGTCCGGTGGTGCCCTGCCATGTCCCTGTTCCTCATCTCTGCTTCCTGTCCCCCCTCTCCATGTCCCTTGGACCCATCCACACTGTCCCCCATTGCTGTGTCCCCTTTGTCCTGCTGCCCTTTTGTGCCCCGTGTCCCTGCTGTCCCCTGTCCCCATTGTCCCTCTCCCTCATGTCCCCCTGTCCCCCGTCCCCTGCCTTGTCCCCTGTCCCCCTGTCCCCCCCGTCCCCCCTCTCCCGTCCCAGACTGCAGCCGCCAGGATGCACAGTTCTCGCTGGTTTTCACCATCGGCTCCTTCATGAACAACTTCATGACCTTCCCCATGGCTTCATCTTCGACCGCTTCGCACCACCGTCGCCCGCCTCATCGCCATGTGAGGAGGGGGCCAGGGGAGGAGGAGGGCAGGGACATCTGGATGTTGGGCAGGGGGGGAATGCAGGGGGACATGGAGGGGGGGCACTCTGGGTGCTGGGGGCTGTGGGGGTACCCCTGGATGCTGAGAGTGGGTGGCAGTAGTGCAAGGGCACTCCTAGGTGTTGGGGGGTGCTGGGGGGTGTTATCAGGGCAGCCAGGTGGGGGCCGGGGGTCTTCCGTCTCAGTCGCAGGGTGAGGGGGGAACACTCGGTCATTCCTTGGCGGGGGGGGGGGAGCACCCCTGTCACCCAGGACACTGCTTTTGGGGCACCATAGGGGCATAGCCCCCACCTCAACATCTGTCCCCCCCCTTCCACCCCCAAATGCCCCCCTAGAGTGTCCCACGTCCTCCCCAGGGTCCTCTGTGGCCCCCAACCCCGCCCCCCCCCCCAAGTCTCCCCAGCCCCCCTAACCGTGAGTCTACCTGTGTGTGTCCCTCATAAACCCACAGGGCCCCCCATAACCATGGGTCTCCCCGTGTGTCTCCTCCCCTCATTGCACCCCCCAACCATCGTAGCCCCCCAGGTCTCCCAGCCCCATCCCCCAATGTCCCCACATCCCTTGCCAAGGGGGTGCAACCTCCCCCTGTGCTATCAGGCTTCTGGAGTTGGGGGTCCCTTTCCCCCCTCCAGAACCCCTCCCCCACGTGTCCCCGCTGTTCCCAGCTCCTCTACGCCGGGGGGACCCTGCTCGTCGCCTTCTCCACCCCAGGTGAGACCCCGCGGGTATGGGGGGTCTGAGGGGGGTGACACCCCCATTGGCCCCCCCCTCACTCTGGTGACCTCCCCCGTGCTCCCCAGCGCTTGCTGTGCTGTTGTTCCCAGCCATGGCCATGCTCTCGGTGGGCGGCATCCTCCTCATCCTCACTAACATGCAGGTGGGAGGGGGTCCTGATGCTGGGGGGGCCCTGATAGTTTTGGGGGGGGGTCCTTGATGGTGTGTGTGGGAGGTGACAGTACAGAGGAGGAGTCCCTGACTGCACTGGGGAGGTGAACTGACAGTATGGGGAGGGGGTCCTTGTGTGTGCATGGGGGGCCCCTAACAGCACGAGGAGGGTCCCTAATGGTGTGTGTGGAGGGGGCTCTGACTGCACTGGGGAGGAGGCCTAATGGCACTGGGGGGGCTGATAGTGTTGCAGGGCCCTGACATTGCGGGGGGGGGTCTGTGATGGAGTGGAGGGAGTCCTGATGGCACTGGGCCCAGGGGCTGACAGCGTTAGAGGTCCCTGATGCCAGGGGCTGACAGCGTTAGAGGTCCCTGATGGGGGGTGTGGGGGCTGCGTGTCCCTGAGGGTGTTGGAGGTCCCTAATGATGGAGGGGGGGGGTCTGTGATGGTGTGTGTGGGGTGTCCCTGATCATGTTGGGGTCCCTGATGTCACGAGGCGGGTGTCTGCGTGTGTCAGGTGGGGAACCTGTTCGGGAGGCACCGCTCTGTCATCATCACCCTCTACAATGGAGCCTTTGACTCCTCTTCCGCCATCTTTCTCATCATCAAGGTGAGGGGGGTGGGGGCACGGGAGGCAACAACTGGGGGGGATGGAACACCTGGGGGACACATGGAGGGGCACATCTGGGACACTGGGCTTCCAGGTCCACCACAGGCAACACGGGGGGTGGGGGCTGGGGCACATCTGGGAACACATCTGGGGGACACATCTGAGCCACTGCTGGGCTATGGCTAGGGACATAGCAGAGGACACAGCTGGGCCATAACCAGGGCCACAACTGGGGACACGTCTGGGCCATAGCCAGGGGACCCCTCTGGGGTCAAAGCTAGACCATGGCCAGGGACACATCTGGGCCATATCTGGGCTACCACTGGGCCACAGTCAGGGGCAGATCTGGACCATGACTGGGGACACAACAGAGTCACCACTGGGGCCACATCTGGGCCCCAGACTGGTGGCCGCTGTCAGCCCGTGCCTGTGCCCAGGTGCTGTACGAGCGCGGGCTGTCCCTGCGTGCCATGTTCCTCTTCATGGCGGCATGCAGCGCCTGGCACCTCCTGCGCACCTTCTTCCTGCTGCCCCGCACACGCATCCCCTACCCCCTGCCCCCCAACTACGACTACGGGTACGTGGCTGCACCCCACGGGGGAACATGGGGGGTGGGGTGGTCATCCTGGTGGTGCCCATCCCGTGGGTGGTGAGGGTGGTGGTCCCCCATCCTGGTCACGGTGGCCGTTGTGCTGCCCGTTGCATGGGTGGTGACGGGTCCCATCCCGTGGGTGGTGGTGGGTCCTGTACCTTGGTGGTGGGTGGGTCCCGTCCCATGGTGGTTGCTGGGTGCCCCCATGGCAGTTCGTGGGTCGCGTCCCATGGCGGGTGGTGGTTCCTGCCCCACGGGTGGTGGTTGCTGGGTGCCCCCACGGCGGGTGGTGCCTCGGTGACACCGGTGGGCGTAGGGTGCGGTGTCCGGGGCGCTCGCGCTCGTACCGCACCTACGAGGAGAAGCGCCCGCCCGGGGACCCCGGCCCCGAGGAGACCCCGCTGGAGCCCCGCGAGCACGCAGGTGCGGGGTGGCGGGGTTGGGGGCGTGGCCTGGGGGTGGGACCAGGATGGGCGTGGTCTGGCTGTGGGCGGGGTTGGGGGCGTGGCCCGGGGGCGTGGCCCCGGGATGGGCGTGGCCTGGGCGTGGGCGGGGGTTGGGGGCGTGGCCTAGGGGCGTGGGACGGGGGCGTGGACGGTGTGGGCGTGGCCACACTGGTGGGTGGGGGCAGTGGATGGGAGGACCTTGGGGGCGGGGCCTGGGTGGGGCGAGACCACAGTGCGCGTTGGACAGGAGCAGGGGCGAGGCCTGGTTGCGGGTGCTTGGATA
>JAUMJJ010000684.1:0-38838 GCA_033556795.1 Tapera naevia | reverse complement strand
AATGGGGGGCACAGGGGGCACGGGGGGAATAGGGGGGCACGGGGGGAACGGGGGGGGCACAGGGGGAATGGGGGGGCACGGGGGGAATGGGGGGGCACAGGGGGGGCACAGGGGGAATGGGGGGGGCACGGGGGGAATAGGGGGGAATGGGGGGGCACGGGGGGGCACGGGGGAATGGGGGGGCACGAGGGGGCACAGGGGCACGGGGGGAATGGGGGTCAAAAGGGGTCACAGGGGGCACGGGGGGAACAAGGGGTCACAGGGGGCACGGGTTGGGGGGGCAGAGGGGAGCACAGGGGCACACGGGGGGAATGGGGGGCACGGGGGGCACAGGGGGAATGGGGGGGCACGGGGGGAATGGGGGGGCACGGGGGGCACGGGGGGAATGGGGGTAATGGGGGGCACGGGGGGCACGGGGGGCACGGGGGGGCATGGGGGGGCATGGGGGGTCACAGGGGGCACGGCGGGGCATGGGGGGAATGGGGGGCACAGGGGGCACGGGGGGAATAGGGGGGCACGGGGGGAACGGGGGGAATGGGGGGGCACGGGGGGGCACGGGGGGCACGGGGGGAATGGGGGGGCACGAGGGGGCACAGGGGGGCACGGGGGGAATGGGGGTCAAAAGGGGGGCACGGGGGGGCACGGGGGGAACAAGGGGTCACAGGGGGAATGGGGGGAATGGGGGGAATGGGGGGTCACAGGGGGCACGGGGGGGCACGGGGGGAATGGGGGTAATGGGGGGCACGGGGGGGCACAGGGTGGGGGGCAGGGGGAGCACAGGGTCACAGGGGGTCACAGGGGGCACGGGGGGAATGGGGGGCACGGGGGAATGGGGGGGCACAGGGGGCACGGGGGGCACGGGGTGGGGGGCAGAGGGGAGCACAGGGTCACAGGGGGGCACGGGGGGAATGGGGGGCACGGGGGGCACAGGGGGAATGGGGGGGCACGAGGGGGCACGGGGGCACGGGGGGCATGGGAGGAATGGGGGAATGGGGGGGTCACGGGGGGCACGGGGGGGGCACGGGGGGAATGGGGGTAATGGGGGGCACGGGGGGAACGGGGGGAATGGGGGGGCACGGGGGGAACGGGGGGGGCACGGGGGGCACGGGAGGAATGGGGGGGCACGAGGGGGCACAGGGGCACGGGGGGGCACGGGGGGGAATGGGGGTCAAAAGGGGGCACGGGGGGCACGGGGGGGCACGGGGGGAACAAGGGGTCACAGGGGGAATGGGGGGCACGGGGGGAATGGGGGGGCACGGGGGGAATGGGGGGAATGGGGGGCACGGGGGGGCACAGGGTGGGGGGCAGAGGGGAGCACAGGGTCACAGGGGGTCACAGGGGGCACGGGGGGAATGGGGGGCACGGGGGGAATGGGGGGGCACAGGGGGCACGGGGTGGGGGGCAGAGGGGAGCACAGGGTCACAGGGGGGCACGGGGGGAATGGGGGGCACGGGGGGCACAGGGGGAATGGGGGGGCACGGGGGGAATGGGGGCACGGGGGGCACGGGAGGAATGGGGGAATGGGGGGTCACAGGGGGCACGGGGGGGCACGGGGGAATGGGGGTAATGGGGGGCACGGGGGGCACGGGGGGGCATGGGGGGTCACAGGGGGCACGGCGGGGCACGGGGGGAATGGGGGGCACAGGGGGCACGGGGGGAATGGGGGGGCACGGGGGGAATGGGGGGGCACGGGGGGGCATGGGGGGGCACGGGGGGGCACGAGGGGGCACAGGGGCACGGGGGGGCACGGGGGGAATGGGGGTCAAAAGGGGGCACGGGGGGGCACGGGGGGAACAAGGGGTCACAGGGGGAATGGGGGGAATGGGGGGCACGGGGGGAATGGGGGGGCACGGGGGGAATGGGGGGAATGGGGGGTCACAGGGGCACGGGGGGGCACAGGGGGAATGGGGGTAATGGGGGGCACGGGGGGGCACATGGTGGGGGGCAGAGGGGAGCACAGGGTCACAGGGGGTCACAGGGGGCACGGGGGGAATGGGGGGCACGGGGGGAATGGGGGGGCACAGGGGGCACGGGAGGAATGGGGGAATGGGGGGTCACAGGGGGCACGGGGGGGCACGGGGGAATGGGGGGTCACAGGGGTCACGGCGGGGCACGGGGGGAATGGGGGGCACAGGGGGCACGGGGGGAATAGGGGGGCACGGGGGGAATGGGGGGGCACGGGGGGAACGGGGGGGGCACAGGGGGCACAGGGGGAATGGGGGGGCACGGGGGGAATGGGGGGGCACGAGGGGGCACAGGGGCACGGGGGGGCACAGGGGAATGGGGGTCAAAAGGGGGCACGGGGGGCACGGAGGGAACAAGGGGTCACAGGGGGCACGGGTTGGGGGGGCAGAGGGGAGCACAGGGGCACAGGAGGTCACAGGGGGCACGGGGGGGAATGGGGGGTCAAGGGGTCATGGGGTGGGGGGGCACGGGGGGGGCACAGGGGCACGGGTTGGGGGGGCAGAGGGGGGCAGAGGGGGGCACGGGGGGGCACAGGGGCACGGGGGGAACGGGGGAGGTCATGGGGGAAAGGGGTCACAGGGGTCACGGGGGGCACAGGGTCATGGGGTGGGGGGCACAGGGGCGGCACAGAAGGGTCACGGGGGTCACGGGTTGAGGGCGCATGGGGGGGCACAGGGTCACGAGGGGGCATGGAGGGGCAGGGGGGGAACGGGGGGGCACAGGGGGGTCACAGGGGGGCACAGGGGGGTCATGGGGGTCACGGGGGCATGGGGGAAAAAGGGGGTCACAGGGGCATGGGGGGATGGGGGTGTCACAGGGGGGAATGGGGGGTCACGGGGGGAAAAGGGGGTCACAGGGGGCACGGGGGTGACGGGGGGGCACGGGGGAACAAGGAGTCACAGGGGCATGGGGGGGCACGGGGGGGGCACCGGGGGACAGGGGTCACAGGGCGTCATGGGGGGTTATGGGGGGTCACAGGGGAACAGGGGGTCACGGGGATACGGGGGGGTCACAGGGTCACACGGGGGGCACGGGCATGGGGGGTCATGGGGGTCACAGGGGGGCACAGGTGGGAGGGGCAGGGGGGGCACAGGGGGGCACAGGTGGGAGGGGCAGGGGGGGCACAGGTAGGGGGGAAGGTGGGAGGGGGCACAGGGGTGGGGCAGAAGTTGGGGGGGGCACGGGGAGGGGGAACCAGGTGGGAGGGGGCACAGGGTCACGGGGGGGTGGCACAGGTGGGGGGGGGCAGGGGCTCAGGGGGGTCCCAGGTTGGGGGGTCCCAGGTGTTGGGATCCCACTGTGGGGGTCCTGGGGGGGGTTCTGGATGGGGTTTTCCAGGGTGGGGGGTCCCAGTTGGGGGGGGGAAGGGCAGGTTTGGGGGTCCCACTCAGGGGTCCCAGGTTTGGGGGTCCCAGGTGGGAGGTTCTGGATGGGGTTTCCCGGGTTGGGGGGGTCCCAGTTGGGGTGGGGGGGGGTGTCCCAGGTTGGGGGGTCCCGCTGGGGGGTCCTGGTTGGGGTGGGGGGGGTGTCCCAGGTTGGGGGTCCCAAGGTGGGGGGTCCCGCTGGGTTGGGGGGGGGTGTCCCAGGCTGGGGGGTCCCACTGGGGAACCCCGGTTGGGGTGGGGGGGATGTCCCAGGTTGGGGGTCCCAGGGTGGGGGGGGTCCCAGGGTGGGGGTCCTGGGTTGGGGAATCTCACTGGGGTGGGGGGTGTCCTGGGTTGGGGTGTCCCAGGGTGGGGGTCCCGGGGTGGGGGGTCCCGGGGTGGGGGGGTCTCACTGGGGTGGGGGGTGTCCTGGGTTGGGGTGTCCCAGGGTGGGGGTCCCGGGGTGGGGGGTCCCGGGGTCGGGGATCTCACTGGGGTGGGGGGTGTCCTGGGTTGGGGTGTCCCAGGTTGGGGGTCCCGGGGTGGGGGTCCCGGGGTGGGGGGTCCCGGGGTGGGGGGGTCTCACTGGGGTGGGGGGTGCCCTGGGTTGGGGGTCCCAGGGTGGGGGGTCCCAGGGTGGGGGGTGTCCTGTGCTGGGGGTCCCAGGGTTGGGGGTGTCCCAGGTTGGGGGTCTCGTGCTGGGAGTCCCCTGGGGTGGGGGTCCCAGGGTGGAGGTGTCCCAGGTTGGGGGGGTCCCGGGGTGGGGGTCCCCGGGGTGGGGGTGTGCCGGGTTGGGGGTCCCGGGTTGGGGGTCCCAGGGTGGGGGGTGTCCCGGGGTGGGGGTCCCGGGTTGGGGGTCCCGGGTTGGGGGGTGTCCCAGGGGTGGGTGGGGTCCTGGGTTGGGGTTGTCCCAGGTTGGGGGTCCTGTGCTGGGAGTCCCCCGGGGTGGGGGTCTCAGGGTAGGGGGTGTCCCGTGGTGGGGGTCCCAGGTTGGGGTGTACCAGGGTGGGGGTCCCGGGGTGGGGGTGTCCCAGGGTGGGTCCCCTGGGGTGGGGGTCCCGGGGTGGGGGGTGGTCCCAGGGTGGGTCCCCCAGGTTGGGGGTCCCGGGGTGGGGTCCCAGAGTGGGGGTCCTGGGGTGGGGGGTGTCCCAGGTTGGGGGGGTCCCAGGGTGGGGGGGGTCCCGGGGTGGGGGTCGTCCCGGGGTGGGGGTGTCCCAGGTTGGGGGTCCCGTGCTGGGGGGGTCCCGGGATGGGGGTCCTGGGGTGGGGGTCTCAGGGTGGGGGTCTCAGGGTGGGGAGTGTCCTGGGTTGGGGGTCCTGTGCTGGGGAGTGTCCTGGGGTGGGGGTGGTGGTCCTGGGGTGGGGGGGGGTATCCCAGGGTGGGGGTCCCATGCTGGGGGTGTCCCGGGCTGGGGGTCTCGGGGTGGGGGGTCTCAGGGTGGGGGGTCCCAGGGTGGGGGTCCTGGGTTGGGGGATCTCACTGGGGTGGGGGGTGTCCTGGGTTGGGGTGTCCCAGGGTGGGGGTCCTGGGGTGGGGGGGTCCTGTGCTGGGGGTGTCCCGGGGTGGGGGGGGTCCCGTGCTGGGAGTCCCCAGGGGTGGGGGTCCCGGGTTGGGGGTGTCCCAGGGTGGGGGTCCCGGGGTGGGGGTCCCGGGGTGGGGGGTGTCCCGGGCTGGGGGGGGTCCCAGGGTGGGGGGGTGTCCCGGGCTGGGGGGGTGTCCCGGGCTGGGGGGGTGTCCCGGGCTGGGGGTCCCTGGGCTGGGGGTCCCAGGGTGGGTTCCCCGGGGTGGGGGTCCCAGGGTGGGGGTCCCAGGGTGGGGGTCCCAGGGTGGGTCCCGGGGTGGGGGTCCCTGGGGTGGGGGTCCCGTGCTGGGTGTCCCAGGGTGGGTTCCCCGGGGTGGGGGGTCCCCCGGGGTGGGTCCCAGGGTGGGTCCCGGGGTGGGGGTCCCGTGCTGGGGAGTGTCCTGGGGTGGGGGTGGTGGTCCTGGGGCGGGGGGGGGGGGGGGGGGGTCCCGGGGTGGGGGTCCCGGGGTCGGTCCCGGGGTGGGGGTGGTCCCAGGGTGGGTCCTGGGGTGGGTCCCCCAGGGTGGGGGTCCCCTGGGGTCCCAGGGTGAGGGTCCCAGGGTGGGTCCTGGGGTGGGGGTCCCGGGGTGGGTCCCAGGGTGGGTCCCAGGCTGGGGGTCCCGGGGTGGGTGTCCCAGGGTGGGTCCCGGGGTGGGGGTCCCAGGGTGGGGGTCCTGGGGTGAGTCCCGGGGTGGGTCCCGGGGTGGGGGGTCCCCCAGGGTGGGTCCCGGGGTGGGGGTCCCGGGGTGGGGGTTCCGGGGTGGGGGTCCCGGGGTGGGGGTCCTGGGGTGGGGGTTCCAGGGTGGGGGTTCCAGGGTGGGGGTTCCAGGGTGGGGGTCCTGGGGTGGGTCCCAGGGTGGGGGTCCCGGGGTGGGGGTCCCAGGGTGGGGGGTGTCCCGGGCTGGGGGTGGTCCCACGGTGGGTGTCCCGGGCTGGGGGTGGTCCCACGGTGGGGGTCCCGGGGTGGGGGTCCCGGGGTGGGGGTCCCAGGGTGGGTCCCGGGGTGGGGGTCCTGGGGTGGGTCCCAGGGTGGGTCCCGGGGTGGGTCCCAGGGTGGGTCCCAGGGTGGGTCCCAGGGTGGGTCCCAGGGTGGGTCCCGGGGTGGGTCCCAGGGTGGGTCCCAGGGTGGGTCCCGGGGTGGGTCCCGGGGTGGGTCCCAGGGTGGGTCCCAGGGTGGGTCCCGGGGTGGGTCCCAGGGTGGGTCCCGGGGTGGGGGTCCCGTGGCGGTGCCGCGCCCGCTCACGTTGATGCAGAAGAGGGTGGTCATGCGGTGCAGGTAGTTGGGGTCCCCGGCCATCGCCAGCACCTTGGGCACGATGGTGCCCTGCGCCCACTCCTGCCCGAAGCGCTCCACCAGTTTGCGCAGGTTACTGGTGGCGGCCTCGCGGATGGCGTAAACTGGGAGGGGCGGCACGCGGGGGGGGGGGCACTGTCACGCCAGGGGCACCGGTTAAACCAGTGGCACCAGTGGCACCAGTGGCATCACTTACACCAGTGGCACCAGTTGTACCAGTGACACCAGTGGCACCAGTTAAACCAGTGGCACCAGTGGCACCAGAGGCTCCGGTTAAACCAGTGACACCAGTTAAACCAGTGGCATCACTTACACCAGTGGCACCAGTGACACCAGTGGCACCAGTTGTACCAGTGACACCACTGGCACCAGCTAAACCAGTGACGCCAATGGCACCACTTACACCAGTGGCACCAGGGGCACCAGTTCAGTGACACCAGTGGCACCAGTTAAAGCAGTGGCACCAATGGCACCAATTAAACCAGTAACACCAGCGGCACCAGTAGCACCAGTGACACCAATGGCAGCAGTTAAACCAGTGACACCAGTGGCACCAGTTAAACCATTAACACCAGTGGCACCAGTAGCACCAGTAACACCAGTAACACCAGTGGCACCAGTTAAACCAGTTAAACCAGTGACACCAGTGGCATCAGTTAAACCATTAACACCAGTGGCACCAGTGGCACCAGTTAAACCAGTGACACCAATGGCATCAGTTAAACCAGTGGCACCAATGACACCAGTGGCACCAGTTAAACCAGTGACACCAGTGGCACCAGTTAAACCAGTGACGCCAGTGGCACCAATGGAATCAGTTAAACCAGTGGCACCAGAGGCACCAGTTAAACCAGTGGCACCAATGGAATCAGTTAAACCAGTGGCACCAGTGGCACCAGTTAAACCAGTGGCACTAATGGAATCAGTTAAACCAGTGGCACCAGTGGCACCAGTAGCACCAGTGACACCAGTGGCACCAGTGGCACCAGTTAAACCAGCGACACCAATGGCATCAGTTAAACCAGTAACACCAGTGGCACCAGTTAAACCAGTGACACCAGTGGCACCAGTAACACCAGTTAAACCAGCGACACCAATGGCATCAGTTAAACCAGTAACACCAGTGGCACCAGTTAAACCAGTGACACCAGTGGCACCAGTAACACCAGTTAAACCAGCGACACCAATGGCATCAGTTAAACCAGTAACACCAGTGGCACCAGTTAAACCAGTGACACCAGTGGCACCAGTTAAACCAGTGACACCAGTGGCACCAGTTAAACCAGTGACACCAGTGGCACCAGTAACACCAGTTAAACCAGCGACACCAATGGCATCAGTGAAACCAGCGGCACCAGTGGCACCAGTTAAACCAGTGGCATCAGGAACAACAGGCCCAGTAACCCCCCCAGTAACTCCCAGTAAGGCTGAAGGCTCCCAGTAACTCCCAGCACCTCCCAGCAAGTCCCAACAACTCCCAGTAAGGCTCCCAGCTCCCAGTAACTCCCAGTAATCCTGCCAGCTCCCAGTAGCTTCCAGTAACTCCCAGTAACTCTGCCGGCTCCCAGTAGCTCCCAGTAACCCTGCCGGATCCCAGTGGCTCCCAGTAACTCCCAGTAAGTCTCTCCGCTCCCAGCAAGTCCCATAACTCCCAGTAACCCCTTCAGGGGCTCCCAGTGACTCCCAGTCACCCATCTAGGGGCTTCCAGTGCTCCCAGTAACATCCAGTAACCCTTCCAGGGGCTCCCAGTAACTCCCAGTCCCCCCTCCAGGGGTTCCCAGTGCTCCCAGTAACCCCCAGTAACGGTTCCAGGGGCTCCCAATAACTCCCAGTAACACCCAGTCTCCCATCCAAGGGCTCCCAGTAACCCCCAGTCATCCCTCGAGTAACGCCCAGTAACCCCCAGTCACCCATCCAGGGGCTCCCAGTGCTCCCAGTAACAACCAGTAACAGCTCCAGGGCTTCCCAGTGCTCCCAGCAACACCCAGTCACCCCTCCAGGGGCTCCCAGCAACTCCCAGTAACCCCCAGTCACCCATCTAGGGGCTCCCAGTAACACCCAGTAACAGCTCCAGGCGCTCCCAGTAACTCCCAGTAACCCCCAGGCACCCCTGCAGGGGTTCCCAGTGCTCCCAGTGCTCCCAGTATCCTGCTCACCGTGGTCGACCAGCCAGGCCATGCAGAGCGAGTTGAGCTTCTCATCGAAGAACTCCACGCCCTGCAGGGGGGGAAACCAGTATGAACCAGTATGAACCAGTATGAACCAGTATGAACCAGTATAAACCAGTATCCCCCGACCACAGCCCTGTGTCCTCCCCATATGGGGAACTTCACTCCCAGAGCTCCCACAGAAGGCCAGGTCGGCCTCCCAGTGCCTCCCAGTATCCTCCCAGTGCCTCCCAGTATCCTCCCAGTCCATCCCAGTATCCTCCCAGTCCATCCCAGTATCCTCCCAGTGCCTCCCAATCCATCCCAGTGCCTTCCCAGTGCCTCCCAGTATCCTCCCAGTGCCTCCCAGCCCATCCCAGTATCTTCCCAGTCCATCCCAGTATCCTCCAGTCCCACCCAGTATCCTCCAAGTCCATCCCAGTATCCTCCCAGTATCCTCCAAGTCCCTCCCAGTATCCTCCCAGTGCATCCCAGTGCCTCCCAGTAGCTTCTCAGCACATCCCAGTATCTTCCCAGTGACTCCCAGTCCATCCCAGTAACTTCTCAGCACATCCCAGTATCTTTCCAGTGACTCCCAGTCCATCCCAGCACCTTTCCAATGCCTCCCAGTATCCTCCCAGTGCCTTCCAGTATATCCCAGTATCCTCCCAGTCCATCCCAGTACCTCACAAATTGTCCCAGTATCGTCCCACTGCCTCCCAGTCCATCCCAGTATGCTCCCAGTCCCCTCCCAGTGTCCCCCAGTGCCCTATAGAAGCTCTCAGCACTCTCCCAGTCCCTCCCAGTCCCTCCCAATTGCTTCCCAGTCCCTCCCAATTCCTCCCAGTCCCTCCCAATTCCTCCCAGTCCCTTCCCAGTCCCTCCCAGTCCCTTCCCAGTCCTTCCCAATTGCTTCCCAGTCCCTCCCAATTCCTCCCAGTCCCTTCCCAGTCCCTCCCAGTCCCTTCCCAGTCCTTCCCAATTGCTTCCCAGTCCCTCCCAATTCCTCCCAGTCCCTTCCCAGTCCCTCCCAATCCCTCCCAATCACTTCCCAGTCCCTCACAATCCCTTCCCAGTCCTTCCCAATCCCCTCCCAGTCCCCTCCAATCCCCTCCCAGTCCTTCCCAATCCCTTCCCAGTCCCCTCCCAGTCCTTCCCAGTCCTTCCCAGTCCCCTCCCAGTCCTTCCCAGTCCCCTCCCAGTGCCGCGGTGCCCTCACCAGCTGCCCCATAGGAGCTCTCAATCCCCTCCCAGTGCCCCCCAGTCCCCTCCCAGTCCTTCCCATTCCATCCCAATCTCCTCCCAGTCCCCTCCAATCCCCTCCCAGTGCCCCCAGTGCCCCGGTGCCCTCCCCAGCTGCCCCATAGGAGCTCCCAATGCCCTTCCAGTGCCCCCCAGTACTTCCCAGTGCCCCGGTGCCCTGACCAGCTGCCCCATAGGAGCTCTCAATCCCCTCCCAGTGCCTCCCAATGCCCTCCCGGTCCTTCCCAGTGCCCCCCAATCCCCTCCCAGTGCCCCCCAGTCCCCTCCCAGTGCCTCCCAATGCCCTCCCGGTCCTTCCCAGTGCCCCCCAGTCCCCTCTCAGTGCCTCCCAATGCCCTCCCGGTCCTTCCCAGTGCCTCCCAATGCCCTCCTGGTCCCTCCCAATCCCCTCCCAGTGCCTCCCAATCCCCTCCCAATCCCCTCCCAGTGCCTCCCAATCCCCTCCCAGTGCCCCCAGTGCCGCGGTGCCCTCACCAGCTGCCCCATAGGAGCTCCCAATGCCCTCCCAGTGCCCCCCAGTCCCCTCCCAGTGCCTCCCAATCCCCTCCCAATCCCCTCCCAGTGCCTCCCAATCCCCCCCCAGTGCCCCCAGTGCCGCGGTGCCCTCACCAGCTGCCCCATAGGAGCTCTCAATGCCCTCCCAGTGCCCCCCAGTCCCCTCCCAGTGCCCCCCAATCCCCTCCTGGTCCCTCCCAATCCCCTCCCAGTGCCTCCCAATCCCCTCCCAGTGCCCCCCAGTCCCCTCCCAGTCCTTCCCATTCCATCCCAATCTCCTCCCAGTCCCCTCCAATCCTCTCCCAGTGCCCCCAGTGCCCCGGTGCCCTCCCCAGCTGCCCCATAGGAGCTCCCAATGCCCTTCCAGTGCCCCTCAGTACTTCCCAGTGCCCCGGTGCCCTCACCAGCTGCCCCATAGGAGCTCTCAATCCCCTCCCAGTGCCTCCCAATCCCCTCCCAGTCCTTCCCGGTGCCCCCCAGTGCCGCGGTGCCCTCCCCAGTTCCCCCTTAGGAGCTCCCAATGCCCTCCCGGTGCCCCCCAGTGCCCCGGTGCCCTCACCAGCTGCCCTATATAAGCTCTCAGAACTCTCCCAATGCCCCCCAGTCCCCTCCCAGTGCCCCCCAGTCCCCTCCCAGTGCCTCCCAATCCCCTGCCAATGCCCTCCCAGTGCCCCCAGTGCCGCGGTGCCCTCCCCAGTTCCCCCTTAGGAGCTCCCAATGCCCTCCCGGTGCCCCCCAGTGCCCCCAGTGCCGCGGTGCCCTCACCAGCTGCCCGGCCAGCAGGGGCATGTACTCGATGATGGCGAGGCGCACGCGCCACTTGGCGTCCTCGGCGAGCTCCACGATGGCCGGAAGCAGCGACTGCGACAGCTGCCGGATGCCAATCACCTCGTTCACACAGTCCAGGTTCGAGATGATGTTGAGGCGAACCTCGGGGCACTGCGGGCACAGCGGGCACGGCGCTGGGCAAGGGGCACCTGGGGGCAGCTGGGGGCAGCTGGGGGGTGGGGAAAGGGCACCTGGGGGACAGCTGGGGGCACAGGGGGTGGGCAAGGGACACCTGGGGGCAGCTGGGGGCAGCTGGAGGGTGGGTAAAGGGCACCTGGGGGACAGCTGGGGGCACAGGGGGTGGGCAAGGGACACCTGGGGGCACCTGGGGGCCACCTGGGGGGTGGGGAAAGGGCACCTGGGGGGCACAGCGCTGGGTAAGGGGGCACCTGGGTGCAGCTGGGGGCAGCTGGAGGGTGGGGAAAGGGCACCTGGGGGGCACCTGGGGGCACGGGGGGTGGGGAAAGGGCACCTAGGGGGCACAGCGCTGGGCAAGGGGCACCTGGGGGCAGCTGGGGGCAACTGGGGACAGCTGGGGGCAGCTGGAGGGTGGGGAAAGGGCACCTGGGGGGCAGCTGCGGGCACGGGGGGTGGGTAAGGGACACCTGGGGGCACCTGGGGGCCATCTGGGGGGTGGGGAAAGGGCACCTAGGGGGCACAGCGCTGGGCAAGGGGCACCTGGGGGAAGCTGGGGGCAGCTGGGGGGCAGCTGGGGGGCACAGGGGTGGGTAAGGGTCACCTGGGGGCACGGGGGGGTGGGGAAAGGGCACCTGGGAGTCACAGCGCTGGGTAAGGGGGCACCTGGGGGCAGCTGGGGGCAGCTGGGGGGTGGGGAAAGGGCACCTGGGGGGCAGCTGGGGGCACGGGGGGTGGGCAAGGGACACCTGGGGGCACCTGGGGGCCACCTGGGGGGTGGGGAAAGGGCACCTAGGGGGCACAGCGCTGGGTAAGGGGGCACCTGGGGGCAGCTGGGGGCAGCTGGAGGGTGGGGAAAGGGCACCTGGGGGGCAGCTGGGGGCACGGGGGGTGGGCAAGGGACACCTGGGGGCACCTGGGGGCCACCTGGGGGGTGGGGAAAGGGCACCTAGGGGGCACAGCGCTGGGCAAGGGGCACCTGGGGGCAGCTGGGGGCAGCTGGGGGCAACTGGGGGGCACCTGGGGGGCAGAGGGGTGGGTAAGGGTCACCTGGGGGCACCTGGGGGGTGGGGAAAGGGCACCTGGGGGGCACCTGGGGGGCACAGCGCTAGGTAAGGGGGCACCTGGGGGGCAGCTGGGGGCACGGGGGGGCGGAGAAAGGGCACCTGGGGGGCACCTGGGGGCACCTGAGGGGCACAGGGGGTGGGTAAAGGGCACCTGGGGGGCAGCTGGGGGGCGTAAAGGGCACCTGGGGGCACCTGGGGGGCACAGCGCTGGGTAAGGGAGCACCTGGGGGCAGCTGGGGGGCAGCTGGTGGGTGGGGAAAGGGCACCTGGGGGACAGCTGAGGGCACAAGGGTGGGTAAGGGACACCTGGGGGGCACGGCGCTGGGTAAGGGGGCACCTGGGGGCAGCTGGGGGGCACAGGGGTGGGTAAGGGTCACCTGGGGGCACGGGGGGGTGGGGAAAGGGCACCTGGGGGTCACAGCGCTGGGTAAGGGGCACCTGGGGGCAGCTGGGGGCAGCTGGAGGGTGGGGAAAGGGCACCTGGGGGGCAGCTGGGGGCACGGGGGGTGGGTAAGGGACACCTGGGGGCACCTGGGGGCACCTGGGGGCCACCTGGGGGGTGGGGAAAGGGCACCTAGGGGGCACAGCGCTGGGCAAGGGGCACCTGGGGGCAGCTGGAGGCAGCTGGGGGGCAGCTGGGGGGCACAGGGGTGGGTAAGGGTCACCTGGGGGCACGGGGGGGTGGGGAAAGGGCACCTGGGGGGCACAGCGCTAGGTAAGGGGGCACCTGGGGGCAGCTGGGGGCAGCTGGGGGGTGGGGAAAGGGCACCTGGGGGGCAGCTGGGGGCACGGGGGGTGGGTAAGGGACACCTGGGGGCACCTGGGGGCAGCTGGAGGGTGGGGAAAGGGCACCTGGGGGCACGGCGCTGGGCAAGGGGCACCTGGGGGCAGCTGGGGGCAGCTGGGGGGCACCTGGGGGGCAGAGGGGTGGGTAAGGGGCACCTGGGGGCCACCTGGGGGGTGGGGAAAGGGCACCTGGGGGGCACAGCGCTGGGCAAGGGGCACCTGGGGGCAGCTGGGGGCAACTGGGGGGCACCTGGGGGGCAGAGGGGTGGGTAAGGGGCACCTGGGGGCCACCTGGGGGGTGGGGAAAGGGCACCTGGGGGGCACAGCGCTGGGCAAGGGGCACCTGGGGGCAGCTGGGGGCAGCTGGAGGGTGGGGAAAGGGCACCTGGGGGACAGCTGGGGGCACGGGGGGTGGGCAAGGGACACCTGGGGGCACCTGGGGGCCACCTGGGGGGTGGGGAAAGGGCACCTAGGGGGCACAGTGCTGGGTAAGGGGCACCTGGGGGCAGCTGGGGGGCAGCTGGGGGGCACAGGGGTGGGTAAGGGTCACCTGGGGGCACGGGGGGTGGGGAAAGGGCACCTGGGGGGCACAGCGCTGGGTAAGGGGGCACCTGGGGGCAGCTGGGGGGCAACTGGGGGGCACCTGGGGGGCAGAGGGGTGGGTAAGGGGCACCTGGGGGCCACCTGGGGGGTGGGGAAAGGGCACCTGGGGGGCACAGCGCTGGGTAAGGGGGCACCTGGGGGGCAGCTGGGGGCACGGGGGGGCGGAGAAAGGGCACCTGGGGGCACCTGAGGGGCACAGGGGGTGGGTAAAGGGCACCTGGGGGGCATAAAGGGCACCTGGGGGCACCTGGGGGGCAGCTGGGGGGCGTAAAGGGCACCTGGGGGGCAGCTGGTGGGTGGGGAAAGGGCACCTGGGGGGCACAGTGCTGGGTAAGGGGGCATCTGGGGGCATCTGGGGGGCATCTGGGGGGCACGGGGGTGGGCAAGGGACTCCTGGGGGCACCTGGGGGCCACCTGGGGGGTGGGGAAAGGGCACTTAGGGGGCACAGCGCTGGGCAAGGGGCAGCTGGGGGGCAGCTGGGGGCACCTGGGGGGCACAGGGGTGGGTAAGGGTCACCTGGGGGCACGTGGGGGTGGGGAAAGGGCACCTAGGGGGCACAGCGCTGGGCAAGGGGCACCTGGGGGAAGCTGGGGGCAGCTGGGGGCAACTGGGGGGCACCTGGGGGGCAGAGGGGTGGGTAAGGGGCACCTGGGGGCCACCTGGGGGGTGGGGAAAGGGCACCTGGGGGGCACAGCGCTGGGTAAGGGGCACCTGGGGGCACCTGGGGGGCACAGCGCTGGGTAAGGGGGCAGCTGGGGGCACAGGGGGGCGGAGAAAGGGCACCTGGGGGGCACCTGGGGGGCACAGGGGGTGGGTAAAGGGCACCTGGGGGGCAGCTGGGGGGCAGCTGGTGGGTGGGGAAAGGGCACCTGGGGGGCAGCTGAGGGCACAAGGGTGGGTAAGGGACACCTGGGGGACACGGCGCTGGGTAAGGGGGCACCTGGGGGCAGCTGGGGGGCACGGGGGGTGGGTAAGGGACACCTGGGGGTGGGGAAAGGGCACCTGGGGGGCACCTGGGGGGCAGCTGGGGTGGGTAAAGGGCAGCTGGGGGGCACCTGGGGTGCACGGCGCTGGGTAAGGGGGCATCTGGGGGCAGCTGGGGGGTGGGGAAAGGGCACCTGGGGGGCACAGCGCTGGGTAAGGGGGCATCTGGGGGGCATCTGGGGGGCACGGGGGTGGGTAAGGGGCAGCTGGGGGCACCTGGAGGGTGGGGAAAGGGCGCCTGGGGGGCACGGCGCTGGGTAAGGGGGCACCTGGGGGGCATCTGGGGGGCATCTGGGGGGCACCTTGGGGGCACGGGGGTGGGTAAGGGGCACCTGGGGGCAGCTGGGGGCACCGAGAGGTGAAAGGGGGCCAGGGATGGGGGGCACCAAGGGGGGCCACGGGGCCAGGGTGGTGGCACCTGGGACACAGAGGGTGGCACCTGGGAGAGGCCACGGGGTGGGGGGCACCCAGAGAGAGAACCTGCGGGGTGGTGGCACCCATGGGGGTGGTGGTGGCACCCATGGAGGTGGTGGCACCCATGGAAAGAGAACCTATGGGGTGGTGGCACCCATGGGGGTTTGGCACCCATGGAGATGGTGGCACCCATGGAGGGAGGATCTATGGAGGTGGTGGTGGCACCTATGGAGGTGGTGGCACCTATGGAGGTGGTGGCACCTAAGGGGGGAGAACCTATGGAGATGGGGGTGGCACCCATGGAGATGGTGGCACCCATGGAAGTGGTGGTGGCACCTATGGAAGGAGAACCTATGGAGGTGGTGGCACCCATGGAGGGAGGATCTATGGAGGTGGTGGTGGCACCTATGGAGGTGGTGGCACCTAAGGGGGGAGAATCCATGGAGATGGTGGTGGCACCCATGGAGATGGTGGCACCTAAGGAGGGAGAACCTATGGAGATGGGGGTGGCACCCATGGAGATGGTGGCACCCATGGAAGTGGTGGTGGCACCTATGGAAGGAGAACCTATGGAGGTGGTGGCACCCATGGAGGGAGGATCTATGGAGGTGGTGGTGGCACCCATGGAGGTGGTGGCACCCATGAAGGTGGTGGCACCCATGGGGGTTTGGCACCCATGGAGGTGGTGGCACCCATGGAGGTGGTGGTGGCACCCATGGAGGTGGTGGCACCTATGGAGAGAGAACTTATGGAGGTGGTGGCACCATGGACTAAGAACTTATGGAAGTGGTGGCACCTATGGAGGGAGAACCTATGGGGTGGTGCCACCCATGGAGGTTTGGCACCCATGGAGGTGGTGGCACCTATGGAGGGAGGACCTATGGAGATGGGGGTGGCACCCATGGAGGTGGTGGTGGCACCTATGGAAGGAGAACCTATGGAGATGGTGGTGGCACCTAAGGAGGTAGTGGCACCTAAGGAGGGAGAACCTATGGAGGTGGTGGTGGCACCCATGGAGGTGGTGGCACCTAAGGAGGGAGAGCCCATGGAGATGGTGTTGGCACCTAAGGAGGTGGTGGCACCCATGAAGGAAGAACCCATGGAGATGGTGGCACCTAAGGAGGGAGAACCTATGGAGATGGGGGTGGCACCTATGGAGATGGTGGCACCCATGGAGGTGATGGTGGCACCTAAGGAGGTGGTGGTGGCACCCATGAAGGAAGAACACATGGAGATGGTGGTGGCACCCAAGGAGGGAGAACCTATGGAGGTGGTGGTGGCACCTAAGGAGGTGGTGGCACCCATGGGGGTGGTGGTGGCACCTATGGAAGGAGAACCTATGGAGGTGGTGGTGGCACCCATGGAGGTGGTGGCACCCACGGAGATGGTGGTGGCACCTATAGACTAAGAAGTTATATAAGTGATGGCACCCATGGAGAGAGAACTTATGGAGGTGGTGGCACCCATGGAAACGGAACCCATGGAGGTGGTGGCACCCATGGACTAAGAACTTATGGAAGTGGTGGCACCTATGGAGGGAGAACCTATGGGGTGGTGCCACCCATGGAGGTTTGGCACCCATGGAGGTGGTGGCACCTATGGAGGGAGGACCTATGGAGGTGGTGGCACCCATGGAGGTGGTGGTGGCACCTATGGAGATGGTGGCACCTAAGGAGGGAGAACCCATGGAGATGGGGGTGGCACCTAAGGAGGGAGAACCTATGGAGGTGGTGGTGGCACCCATGGAGGTGGGGGTGGCACCCACGGAGATGGTGGTGGCACCTATGGAAGGAGAACCTATGGAGATGGTGGTGGCACCCATTGAGGTGGTGGCACCTAAGGAGGGAGAGCCCATGGAGATGGTGTTGGCACCTAAGGAGGTGGTGGCACCCATGAAGGAAGAACCCATGGAGATGGTGGCACCTAAGGAGGGAGAACCCATGGAGATGGGGGTGGCACCCATGGAGGTGGTGGCACCCATGGAGGGAGAACTTGTGGAGGTGGTGGTGGCACCCATGGAGGTGGTGGCACCCATGGAAAGAGAACCTATGGAGGTGGTGGCACCTATGGAGATTGTGGCACCCATGGAGATGGTGGTGGCACCTAAGGAGGGAGAACCTATGGAGATGGTGATGGCACCCATGGAGATGGTGGCACCCATGGAGGTGGTGGCATCCATGGAAGTGGTGGTGGCGCCTATGGAGATGGTGGCACCTAAGGAGGGAGAACTTGTGGAGGTGGTGGTGGCACCCATGGAGGTGGTGGCACCTAAGGAGGAAGAACCTATGGAGATGGGGGTGGCACCCATGGAGATGGTGGCACCCATGGAGGTGATGGTGGCACCTAAGGAGGTGGTGGTGGCACCTAAGGAGGGAGAACCTATGGAGGTGGTGGTGGCACCCATGGAGGTGGTCGTGGCACCCATGGAGGGAGAACCCATGGAGATGGTGGCGCCTATGGAGATGGTGGCACCCATGGAGATGGTGGTGGCACCCGTGAAGGAAGAACCCATGGAGGTGGTGGCACCTATGGAGAGAGAACCTATGGGGTTGTGGCACCCAGGGAGGAAGAACGTACGGAGATGGTGCCACCCATGGAGGTGGTGGCACCCACAGAGATGGTGGTGGCACCTATAGACTAAGAAGTTATATAAGTGATGGCACCCATGGAGAGAGAACTTATGGAGGTGGTGGCACCCATGGAAACGGAACCCATGGAGGTGGTGGCACCCATGGACTAAGAACTTATGGAAGTGATGGCACCTATGGAGGGAGAACCTATGGGGTGGTGCCACCCATGGAGGTTTGGCACCCATGGAGGTGGTGGCACCTATGGAGGGAGGACCTATGGAGGTGGTGGCACCCATGGAGGTGGTGGTGGCACCTATGGAGATGGTGGCACCTAAGGAGGGAGAACCCATGGAGATGGGGGTGGCACCTAAGGAGGGAGAACCTATGGAGGTGGTGGTGGCACCCATGGAGGTGGGGGTGGCACCCATGGAGATGGTGGTGGCATCTATGGAAGGAGAACCTATGGAGATGGTGGTGGCACCCATTGAGGTGGTGGCACCTAAGGAGGGAGAGCCCATGGAGATGGTGTTGGCACCTAAGGAGGTGGTGGCACCCATGAAGGAAGAACCCATGGAGATGGTGGCACCTAAGGAGGGAGAACCCATGGAGATGGGGGTGGCACCCATGGTGGTGGTGGCACCCATGGAGGGAGAACTTGTGGAGGTGGTGGTGGCACCCATGGAGGTGGTGGCACCTAAGGAGGAAGAACCTATGGAGATGGTGGTGGCACCCATGGAGATGGTGGCACCTAAGGAGGGAGAACCCATGGAGATGGTGGCACCTATGGAGATGGTGGTGGCACCTATGGAGATGGTGGCACCCGTGGAGATGGTGGTGGCACCTAAGGAGGTGGTGGTGGCACCCATGAAGGAAGAACCCATGGAGATGGTGGCACCTAAGGAAGGAGAACCCATGGAGATGGTGGTGGCACCCATGGAGGGAGAACCTATGGAGATGGTGGCACCCATGGAGGTGGTGGTGGCACCTATGGAAGAGAACCTATGGAGATGGTGGTGGCACCTATGGAGATGGTGGCACCCATGGAGATGGTGGTGGCACCCATGGAGGTGGTGGTGGCACCCATGGAGGTGGTGGTGGCACCCATGGGGACAGGCGAGGGGGGCTCTGTGGTGGCACAGGGTGGGGTGGGGGTGGCAGCCCCGGCCGGGTGCCCTCACCTCGTCCTTGAGCTGTGCCAGGAAGAGGGGCAGGAGATGCTCCACCGTGTTGTCCTTGCCCAGGATGGGCGACAGCCCCATGATGACCGAGGCCAGCGCCGACTTCACGTGTTGGTTGGCGTCCGACACCAGCTCCTGGGGACCCCCCGGGGAGCAGTGCTGGGTGCCGGGGCCCAGGGGGCACCCACCACCCCAGGAGATCCATAGGGACCTCCTCGTGAGGTCCCACCAGCCCAGGAGGTCCATAGGGACGTCCCCATCAGGTCCCACCAGCCCAGGAGCTCCATGGGGAGGATCCTTGTGAGGTCCCACCAGCCCAGGAGGTCCATAGAGACCTCCTCATGAGGTCCCACCACCCCAGGAGGACCCTAGGGGAGAATCCAGGGGGTCCCCATCAGGTCCCACCACCCCAGGAGATCCATAGAGACCTCCTCATGAGGTCCCACCACCCCAGGAGGACCCTAGGGGAGAATCCAGGGGGTCCCCATCAGGTCCCACCAGCCCAGGAGATCCATAGAGACCTCCTCATGAGGTCCCACCACCCCAGGAGGTCCTTACAGGTGTCCCTAGGATTGTCCCTGTGAGGTCCCACCACCCCAGAAGGTCTCTAGGGGTGTCCCCAGGGTGTTTCCACCAGGTCCCACCACCCCAGGAGGTCCATGGGGACCTCCTCGTGAGGTCCCACCAACCCGGGAAGTCCATAGGGACGTCCCCATCAGGTCCCACCAGCCCAGGAGCTCCATGGGGAGGATCCTTGTGAGGTCCCACCAGCCCAGGAGGTCCATAGAGACCTCCTCATGAGGTCCCACCACCCCAGGAGGACCCTAGGGGAGAATCCAGGGGGTCCCCATCAGGTCCCACCAGCCCAGGAGATCCATAGAGACCTCCTCATGAGGTCCCACCACCCCAGGAGGTCCCTACAGGTGTCCCTAGGATTGTCCCCGTGAGGTCCCACCACCCCAGAAGGTCTCTAGGGGTGTCCCCAGGGTGTTTCCACCAGGTCCCACCAGCCCAGGAGGTCCATAGAGACCTCCTCATGAGGTCCCACCAGCCCAGGAGCTCCATGGGGAGATCCTTGTGAGGTCCCACCACCCCAGGAGATCCATAGGGACCTCCTCGTGAGGTCCCACCAACCCGGGAGGTCCATAGGGACGTCCACATCAGGTCCCACCAGCCCAGGAGGTCCATAGAGACCTCCTCATGAGGTCCCACCACCCCAGGAGGACCCTAGGGGAGTCCCCAAGGGTGCCCCATCAGGTCCCACCAGCCCAGGAGATCCATAGAGACCTCCTCATGAGGTCCCACCACCCCAGGAGGTCCCTACAGGTGTCCCTAGGATTGTCCCTATGAGGTCCCACCACCCCAGAAGGTCTCTAGGGATATCCCCAGGGTGTTACCATCAGATCCCACCACCCCAGGAGATCCATAGGGACCTCCTCGTGAGGTCCCACCAACTCGGGAGGTCCATAGGGACGTCCACATCAGGTCCCACCAGCCCAGGAGCTCCATGGGGAAGATCCTTGTGAGGTCCCACCAGCCCAGGAGGTCCACAGAGACCTCCTCATGAGGTCCCACCACCCCAGGAGGACCCTAGGGGAGTATCCAGGGGGTCCCCACCAGGTCCCACCAGCCCAGGAGATCCATAGAGACCTCCTCGTGAGGTCCCACCACCCCAGGAGGTCCCTACAGGTGTCCCTAGGATTGTCCTCGTGAGGTCCCACCACCCCAGAAGGTCTCTAGGGGTGTCCCCAGGGTGTTTCCACCAGGTCCCACCACCCCAGGAGATCCATAGGGACCTCCTCGTGAGGTCCCACCAGCCCAGGAGGTCCATAGGGACGTCCACATCAGGTCCCACCAGCCCAGGAGGTCCATAGGGACCTCCTCATGAGGTCCCACCACCCCAGGAGGACCCTAGGGGAGTCCCCAAGGGTGTCCCCATCAGGTCCCACCAGCCCAGGAGGTCCATGGGGAGGATCCTTGTGAGGTCCCACCAGCCCAGAAGATCCATAGGGGATTCCCCAGGGGGTCCCAATCAGATCCCACCAACCCATGAGGTGCATAGGGAGGTCCCCATCAGGTCCCACCACCCCAGGAGGTCCCTACAAGTGACCCAAGGGCATCCCCACCAGCTCCCACCAACCCAGGAGGTCCACAGGGACGTCCACTTCAGGTCCCACCACCCCAGAAGGTCCCTAGGGATGTCCCCAGGTGGTCCACTCTACGTCCCACCAACCCAGGAGGTCCCCATGGATGCCCCATCAGGTCCCACCAACCCAGGAAGACCCTATGGGTGTCCCCAGGGTTGTCCCCATCAGGTCCCCATCAGGTCCCACCACCCCAGGAGGTCCATACAGACGTCCACTTCAGGTCCCACCACCCCAGGAGGACCCTATGGGTGTCTCCAGGGATGTCCCCATGAGGTCCCATCACCCCAGAAGGTTCCCATGGATGTCCCCAGGGTTTCCACATCAAGTCCCACCACCCCATGAGGACCCTTTGGGTGTCCCCAGGGATGTCCCCATCAGGTCCCACCACCCCAGGAGCTCCCTAGGGACGTCCCCATCAGGTCCCACCACCCCAGGAGATCCATAGGGACGTCCACATCAGGTCCCACCACCCCAGGAGCTCCCTAGGGACGTCCCCATCAGGTCCCACCACCCCAGGAGCTCCCTAGGGACGTCCCCATCAGGTCCCACCACCCCAGGAGATCCATAGGGGTGTCTCCATGAGGTCCCCATGAGATCCCACCACCCCAGGAGGACCCTAGGGGTATCCCCAAAGGTGTCCACATCAGGTCCCACCACCCCAGGAGGTCCATAGTGACGTCCCCGTCAGGTCCCACCAGCCCAGGAGGTCCCCGGGGCTGTCCCCAGGAGGTCCCACGCCGTGGTGGCCTCACCTTGATGCAGGGCAGGATCTGGCCCATGATCACGGCCTCGCGGCAGTCGGGGGAGAGGTTCTCGCAGAACTCTGCCGAGGGACGGGGGGACCTTGGGGACCCTGTGATGGCCCTGGCACAGGAGCTCCTCCAGGACCATCCCTGGGGTCAGGAGCTCCTCCAGGACCATCCCAGGGTCAGGAGATCCTCCAGGACCACCCTTGGGGTCAGGAGCTCCTCCAGGACCATCCCAGGGTCAGGAGATCCTCCAGGACCACCCTTGGGTCAGGAGCTTCTCCAGGACCAACCCTGGGGTCAGGAGCTCCTCCAGGACCATCCCAGGGTCAGGAGCTCCTCCAGGACCATCCCAGGGTCAGGAGCTCCTCCAGGACCATCCCAGGGTCAGGAGCCCCTCCAGGACCACCCTTGGGGTCAGGAGCTCCTCCAGGACCATCCCTGGGGTCAGGAGCTCCTCCAGGACCATCCCAGGGTCAGGAGCTCCTCCAGGACCACCCTGGGGTCAGGAGCTCCTCCAGGACCATCCCAGGGTCAGGAGCTCCTCCAGGACCATCCCTGGGGTCAGGAGCTCCTCCAGGACCATCCCTGGGGTCAGGAGCTCCTCCAGGACCACCCTGGGGTCAGGAGCTCCTCCAGGACCATCCCAGGGTCAGGAGCTCCTCCAGGACCATCCCAGGGTCAGGAGCTCCTCCAGGACCATCCCTGGGGTCAGGAGCTCCTCCAGGACCATCCCTGGGGTCAGGAGATCCTCCAGGACCATCCCAGGGTCAGGAGATCCTCCAGGACCACCCTGGGGTCAGGAGCTCCTCCAGGACCACCCTTGGGGTCAGGAGCTCCTCCAGGACCAACCTTGGGGTCAGGAGCTCCTCCAGGACCATCCCAGGGTCAGGAGCTCCTCCAGGACCACCCTTGGGGTCAGGAGCTCCTCCAGGACCACCCTTGGGGTCAGGAGCTCCACCAGGACCACCCTGGGGTCAGGAGCTCCTCCAGGACCATCCCAGGGTCAGGAGCTCCTCCAGGACCAACCCAGGGTCAGGAGCTCCTCCAGGACCATCCTGGGGTCAGGAGCTCCTCCAGGACCATCCCAGGGTCAGGAGCTCCTCCAGGACCATCCCAGGGTCAGGAGCTCCTCCAGGACCACCCTTGGGGTCAGGACGTTCTCCAGGACCACCCCTGGGGTCAGGAGCTCCTCCAGGACCATCCCTGGTTCAGGAGATCCTCCAGGACCACCCTGGGGTCAGGAGGTTCTCCAGGACCATCCTTGGTTCAGGAGCTCCTCCAGGACCATCCCTGGGGTCAGGAGCTCCTCCAGGACCACCCTTGGGGTCAGGAGCTCCTCCAGGACCACCCTTGGGGTCAGGAGCTCCTCCAGGACCATCCCAGGGTCAGGAGCTCCTCCAGGACCACCCTGGGGTCAGGAGCTCCTCCAGGACCATCCCTGGTTCAGGAGATCCTCCAGGACCATCCCAGGGTCAGGAGCTCCTCCAGGACCACCCTTGGGTCAGGAGCTTCTCCAGGACCATCCCAGGGTCAGGAGCTCCTCCAGGACCATCCCTGGGGTCAGGAGCTCTTCCAGGACCATCCCAGGGTCAGGAGCTCCTCCAGGACCAACCCTGGGGTCAGGAGCTCCTCCAGGACCATCCCAGGGTCAGGAGATCCTCCAGGACCACCCTTGGGGTCAGGAGCTCCTCCAGGACCATCCCTGGGGTCAGAAGCTCCTCCAGGACCACCCTTGGGGTCAGGAGCTCTTCCAGGACCATCCCAGGGTCAGGAGCTCCTCCAGGACCAACCCTGGGGTCAGGAGCTCCTCCAGGACCACCCTTGGGTCAGGAGGTTCTCCAGGACCATCCCCAGGTCAGGAGGTTCTCCAGGACCATCCCAGGGTCAGGAGGTTCTCCAGGACCATCCCAGGGTCAGGAGCTCCTCCAGGACCACCCTTGGGGTCAGAAGCTCCTCCAGGACCATCCCAGGGTCAGAAGCTCCTCCAGGACCATCCCAGGATCAGGAGCTCCTCCAGGACCACCCTTGGGTCAGGAGCTCCTCCAGGACCATCCCAGGGTCAGAAGCTCCTCCAGGACCACCCTTGGAGCCCCTCCCCATGGCCATGGTGACCCTGAACCCATCCCTGAAGACCCAAAAGGTCCTCCTGGGGCCGAGGTGCCCACCCCCTGGTGGTGGGACCCCGGGTTGTCCTCGCTGACCTTTGACCTTGTGGGAGGCGGCCGCGCGCACCTCGGCCTCGCAGTCCTTCATCAGGCTCTGGAAGGCCCCAACCAGGTCCGTCTTGGTGATCTCGGGGCCCACGGCTCGCTGGAGCTGGGGGGGGGACACCAAGGTGGCCCAAGGGCACCCCAAGGGCACCCCAAGGGCACCCCAAGGGCACCTCCTACCCCAAAACCCACAAGAACCACCCAAAAACGGCCCCAAACGCTCCTGAGATGCCTCCAAACCCCCCTGAGATGCCTCAAAACCCCTTGAGATGCCCTCAAACCCCCCCGAGATGCCCTCAAACCCCCCTGAGATGCCCTCAAAACCCCTTGAGATGCCCTAAAAACCCCTTGAGATGCCCTCAAACCACATCAAGGTGTCCCAAAGTGTCCCCAAACCCCCCTGAGATGCCTCCAAACACCCCCAAGATGCCCTCAACTCCCTCAAGTTGTCCCAAAGGGTCCCCAAACCCCCCCAAGATGCCCTCAAACCCCCTCAAGCTGTCCCAAAGTGTCCCCAAACCCCCTTGAGATGCCTCCAAACCCCCTGAGATGCCCTCAAAGCCCCCCAAGATGCCCTCAAACCACATCAAGCTGTCTCAAATTGCCCCCAAACCCCCCCATGATGCCACCAAACCCCCCCCAAGATGCCCTCAAAGCCCCTCAAGTTGTCCCAAAGTGTCCCCAAACCCCCCTGAGATGCCTCCAAACCCCCGTGAGATGCCCTCAAACCCCTGAGATGCCTCAAAACCCCCCGAGATGCCCTCAAACCACCCAAAGTGTCCCCAATTCCCTGCAAGGTGTCCTCAAACTCCCCTGAGATGTCTCAAAGCGTCCCCAATCCCCCCTGAGATGCCCTCAAACCCCCTCAAGCTGTCCCAAAGTGTCCCCAAACCCCCTTGAGATGCCTCCAAACCCCCCGAGATGCCCTCAAACCCCCCTGAGATGTCCCAAAATGTCCCCAATCTCCCATAAGATGCTTCCAACCCCCCCTGAGATGCTCTCAAACCCCCCTGAGATGTCCCAAAGTGTCCCCAAAGCCCCCTGAGATGCCTCCAAAAGCCACTGAGATGCTCCCAAACCACCTCAAGGTGTCCCAAAGTGTCCTCAACCCACCCCGAGATGCCCTCAAACCCCCCTGAGAAGACCCCAAACCCCCTCAAGATGCCCTCAAACCATCTCAAGGTGTCCCAAAGTGTCCCCAATCCCCCCTGAGATGTTCTCAAATTCCCCTGTTATGTCCCAAAGTGTCCCCAATCTCCCATAAGATGCCTCCAAACCCCCCTGAGATGTCTCCAAACCCCCCTGAGATGCCCTCAAAAGCCCCTGAGATGCCCTCAAACCCCCTCAAGGTGTCCCAAAGTGTCCCCAACCCCCCCTGAGATGCCCTCAAACACCCCTGAGATGTCCCAAAGCGTCCCCAATCTCCCATAAGATGCTTCCAACCCTCCCTGAGATGCCCTCAAACCACCTCAAGGTGTCCCAAAGTGCCCCCAAACCCCCCCGAGATGCCCTCAAACCACATCAAGCTGTCCCAAAGGGTCCCCAAACCCCCCCGAGATGCCCTCAAAGCCCCCGAGATGCCCTCAAACCCCCTCAAGCTGTCCCAAATTGTCCCCAAACCCCCTTGAGATGCCCTCAAACCACATCAGGGTGTCCCAAAGTGTCCCCAAACCCCCTTCAGATGCCTCCAAACCCCCCTGAGATGCCCTCAAACCCCCTCAAGCTGTCCCAAATTGTCCCCAAACCCCCTTGAGATGCCCTCAAACCCCCCCGAGATGCCCTCAAACCACATCAAGCTGTCCCAAAGGGTCCCCAAACCCCCCCGAGATGCCCTCAAAGCCCCCGAGATGCCCTCAAACCCCCCGAGATGCCCTCAAACCCCCTCGTGGTGTCCCAAAGCCTCCCCAACTCCCCCCCAGGAGATGTCCCCGCGGCGTCCCCACCTCGGTGAACTTGTCGGCCACCATGTAGCGAACCCTCCAGGACTTGTCCTCGGCCGCCTGGCGCAGGGTGGGCATCACCAGGCCCTCGAGCTCCTCCTGGGGCAGGAGCTGAGCGATGCTGACGCAGGCCTCGACCGCCAAGAGCCTGACCGAGTCCTGGGTGGGGCGAGAAGAAGACAACCTGAGGTTCTTCACCCCCTTTGGAGAAGCCCAACGGGGAGGGAAAGGCTTGGGGAAGGTCCCTCTGACCTGCTCGTCGGAGGCCAGGTTGGAGAACATGGGGATGATCTCGCTCTTGACGTGCTCCAGCTCCAGGACCTTGGCGAATTCGCCCAGTTTGGAGGCGGCGGCGCGGCGCACCATGGGCGTGTCGTCCGAGCACAGGTTCCGGAAGTATCTGCAGGAGGAGGAAGGGCTTTGGGGAACTCAAAGGTGGGGTTGGGGACACCAGGGGTGGGTTTGGAGCACTCAGAGATGGTTGAGGGACATCAGGGGTGGGTTTGGAGCACCCAAAGATGGGTTGAGGGACACAAGGGATGGGTTTGGAGCACTCAAAGATGGGTGGAGAACATCAAAGACGGGTTTGGACCACTCAGAGATGAGTTAAGGGACACCAGGGGTGGGTTTGGAGCACTCAAAGATGAGCTGAGGGACATCAGGGGTGGGTTTGGAGCACTCAAAGATGGGTGGAGAACATCAAAGACGGGTTTGGACCACTCAGAGATGAGTTAAGGGACACCAGGGGTGGGTTTGGAGCACTCAAAGATGGGTTGAGGGACACCAGGGATGGGTTGGGGGACATCAGGGATGAGTTTGGTTCACTCAAAGATGGGTTGAAGACATCAAGGATGGGTTTGGACCACTCAGAGATGAGTTAAGGGACACCAGGGATGAGTTTGGAGCACTCAAAGATGGGTTGAGAACATCAAAGACGGGTTTGGACCACTCAGAGATGAGTTAAGGGACACCAGGGATGAGTTGAAGGACATCAGGGATGAGTTTGGAGCACTCAAAGATGGGTTGAAGACATCAAGGATGAGTCTGAACCACTCAAAGATGGGTTGGGGGACATCAGAGATGGCTTGGGGGACACCTGGGATGGGTTTGGAGCACTCAAAGATGGGTTGAGGGACATTGGGGATGGGTTGAAGATATCAGGGATGGGTTGGGGACATCAGGGGTGGGTTTGGAGCACTCAAAGATGGGTTGAGGGACACAAGGGATGGGTTTGGAGCACTCAAAGATGGGTGGAGAACATCAAAGACGGGTTTGGACCACTCAGAGATGAGTTAAGGGACACCAGGGGTGGGTTTGGAGCACTCAAAGATGAGCTGAGGGACATCAGGGGTGGGTTTGGAGCACTCAAAGATGGGTTGAGGGACACCAGGGATGGGTTGGGGGACATCAGGGATAAGATTGGAGCACTCAAAGATGGGTTGAAGACATCAAGAATGGGTTTGAACCACTCAAAGATGGGTTGAGGGACGTCAGAGATGGGTTGGGGGACACCTGGGATGGGTTTGGAGCACTCAAAGATGGGTTGAAGACATCAAGGATGGGTTTGGACCACTCAAAGATGAGTTAAGGGACACCTGGGATGGGTTCAGGGACATCAGGGATGGGTTGGGGACACAAGGGATGAGTTTAGAGCACTCAAAGATGGGTTGAAGACATCAAGGATGGGTCTGAACTATTCAAAGATGGGTTGAAGGACATCAGAGATGGGCTGTGGGACACCTGGGATGGGTGTGGAGCACTCAAAGATGGGTTGGGGGACGTCAGAGATGGGTTGGGGGACAACTGGGATGGGTTTGGACCACTCAAAGATGGGTTGGGGGACACCAGGGGTGGGTTGGGGGACAACAGGGATGAGATTGGTTCACTCAAAGATGGGTTGAAGACATCAAGGATGGGTTTGGACCACTCAAAGATGAGTTAAGGGACACCTGGGATGAGTTTGGAGCACTCAAAGATGTGTTGAGGGACATCAGGGGTGGGTTGGGGACATCTGGGGTGCGTTTGGACCACTCAAAGATGGGTTGGGGGACACCAGGGATGGGTTTGGAGCACCCAAAGATGGGTTGAGAACATCAAAGACGGGTTTGGACCACTCAGAGATGAGTTAAGGGACACCAGGGATGGGTTTGGAGCACTCAAAGATGGGTTGAAGACATCAAGGATGAGTCTGAACCACTCAAAGATGGGTTGGGGGACATCAGAGATGGATTGGGGGACACCTGGGATGGGTTTGGAGCACTCAAAGATGGGTTGAGGGACATTGGGGATGGGTTGAAGATATCAGGGATGGGTTGGGGACATCAGGGGTGGGTTTGGAGCACTCAAAGATGGGTTGAGGGACACCAGGGGTGGGTTTGGACCACTCAAAGATGGGTTGAAGAGATCAGGGATGGGTTGGGGGACATCAGGGATGAGTTTGGTTCACTCAAAGATGGGTTGAAGACATCAAGGATGGGTTTGGACCACTCAGAGATGAGTTAAGGGACACCTGGGATGAGTTTGGAGCACTCAAAGATGTGTTGAGGGACATCAGGGGTGGGTTGGGGACACCTGGGGTGCGTTTGGACCACTCAAAGGTGGGTTGAGGGACACCAGGGATGGGTTTGGAGCACTCAAAGATGGGTGGAGAACATCAAAGACGGGTTTGGACCACTCAGAGATGAGTTAAGGGACACCAGGGATGGGTTTGGAGCACTCAAAGATGGGTTGAAGACATCAAGGATGAGTCTGAACCACTCAAAGATGGGTTGGGGGACATCAGAGATGGGTTGGGGGACACCTGGGGTGCGTTTGGACCACTCAAAGATGGGTTGAGGGACACAAGGGATGGGTTTGGAGCACTCAAAGATGGGTGGAGAACATCAAAGACGGGTTTGGACCACTCAGAGATGAGTTAAGGGACACCAGGGGTGGGTTTGGAGCACCCAAAGATGGGTTGAGGGACATCAGGGGTGGGTTTGGAGCACCCAAAGATGGGTTGAAGACATCAAGGATGGGTCTGAACCACTCAAAGATGGGTTGAGGGACGTCAGAGATGGGCTGTGGGACACCTGGGATGGGTTTGGAGCACTCAAAGATGGGTTGAAGGACATCAGGGGTGGGTTTGGACCACTCAGAGATGAGTTAAGGGACACCAGGGATGAGTTTGGAGCACTCAAAGATGGGTTGAGGGACACCTGGGGTGGGTTTGGAGCACTCAAAGATGGGTTGAGGGACACCAGGGATGGGTTTGGAGCACTCAGAGATGAGTTAAGGGACACCAGGGATGGGTTGAAGGACATCAGGGATGAGTTTGGAGCACCCAAAGATGGGTTGAGGGACATCAGGGGTGGGTTTGGAGCACTCAAAGATGGGTTGAAGACATCAAGGATGAGTCTGAACCACTCAAAGATGGGTTGAGGGACGTCAGAGATGGGTTGTGGGACACCTGGGATGGGTGTGAAGCACTCAAAGATGGGTTGAAGGACATCAGAGATGGGTTGGGGGACAACTGGGATGGGTTTGGACCACTCAAAGATGGGTTGGGGGACATCAGAGATGGGTTGGGGGACACCTGGGATGAGTTTGGAGCACTCAAAGATGGGTTGAGGGATATTGGGGATGGGTTGAAGATATCAGGGATGGGTTGGGGACATCAGGGGTGGGTTTGGAGCCCTCAAAGATGAGTTGAGGGACACCTGGGGTGGGTTTGGAGCACTCAAAGATGGGTTGGGGGACATCAGGGGTGGGTTTGGAGCACTTGAAGACGGATTGAGAACATCAAAGACGGTTTGGACCACTCAGAGATGAGTTAAGGGACACCAGGGATGGGTTTGGAGCACCCAAAGATGGGTTGAAGACATCAATGATGGGTCTGAACCACTCAAAGATGGGTTGAGGGACGTCAGAGATGGGCTGTGGGACACCTGGGATGGGTTTGGACCACGCAAAGATGGGTTGAAGGACATCAGAGATGGGTTTGGACCACTCAGAGATGAGTTAAGGGACACCAGGGATGAGTTTGGAGCACTCAAAGATGGGTTGAGGGACATTGGGGATGGGTTGAAGAGATCAAGGATGGGTTGAGAACATCAGGGATGGGTTTGGAGCACTCAGAGATGAGTTAAGGGACACCAGGGATGGGTTGAGGGACATCAGGGATGAGTTTGGAGCACTCAAAGATGAGTTGAGAACATCAAAGACGGGTTTGGAGCACTCAGAGATGAGTTAAGGGACACCAGGGGTGGGTTTGGAGCACTCAAAGATGGGTTGAAGGACATCAGAGATGGGTTGGGGGACATCAGGGATGAGTTTGGTTCACTCAAAGATGGGTTGAAGACATCAAGGATGGGTTTGGACCACTCAGAGATGAGTTAAGGGACACCAGGGATGAGTTGAAGGACATCAGGGATGAGTTTGGAGCACTCAAAGATGGGTTGAAGACATCAAGGATGGGTTTGAACCACTCAGAGATGAGTTAAGGGACACCAGGGATGAGTTGAAGGACATCAGGGATGAGTTTGGAGCACTCAAAGATGGGTTGAAGACATCAAGGATGGGTCTGAACCACTCAAAGATGGGTTGAGGGACATCAGAGATGGGTTGGGGGACACCTGGGATGAGTTTGGAGCACTCAAAGATGGGTTGAGGGATATTGGGGATGGGTTGAAGATATCAGGGATGGGTTGGGGACATCAGGGGTGGGTTTGGAGCACTCAAAGATGGGTTGAGGGACATCAGGGGTGGGTTTGGAGCACTCAAAGATGGGTTGAGGGACATCAGGGGTGGGTTTGGAGCACTCAAAGATGGGTTGAGGGACATCAGGGATGGGTTGGGGACACCTGGGGTGGGTTTGGACCACTCAAAGATGGGTTGAGGGACACCAGGGATGGGTTTGGAGCACTCAAAGATGGGTGGAGAACATCAAAGACGGGTTTGGACCACTCAGAGATGAGTTAAGGGACACCAGGGATGGGTTTGGAGCACTCAAAGATGAGCTGAGGGACATCAGGGGTGGGTTTGGAGCACTCAAAGATGGGTTGAGGGACACCAGGGATGGGTTGGGGACACCTGGGGTGCGTTTGGACCACTCAAAGGTGGGTTGAGGGACACCAGGGATGGGTTTGGAGCACTTGAAGATGGGTTGAAGGACATTGGGGATGGGTTGAAGAGATCAGGGATGGGTTGGGGGACATCAGGGATGGGTTTGGAGCACTCAGAGATGGGTTGAAGACATCAAGGATGAGTCTGAACCACTCAAAGATGGGTTGGGGGACATCAGAGATGGGTTGGGGGACACCTGGGATGGGTTTGGAGCACTCAAAGATGGGTTGAGGGACATTGGGGATGGGTTGAAGATATCAGGGATGGGTTGGGGACATCAGGGGTGGGTTTGGAGCACTCAAAGATGGGTTGGGGGACACCAGGGGTGGGTTTGGAGCACTTGAAGATGGGTTGAGAACATCAAAGATGGGTTTGGACCACTCAGAGATGAGTTAAGGGACACCAGGGGTGGGTTTGGAGCACCCAAAGATGGGTTGAGGGACATCAGGGGTGGGTTTGGAGCACCCAAAGATGGGTTGAAGACATCAAGGATGGGTCTGAACCACTCAAAGATGGGTTGAGGGACGTCAGAGATGGGCTGTGGGACACCTGGGATGGGTTTGGAGCACTCAAAGATGGGTTGAGGGACATCAGGGGTGGGTTTGGGGACATCAGGGATGAGTTTGGATCAGTCAAAGATGGGTTGAAGACATCAAGGATGGGTTTGAACCTCTCAAAGATGGGTTGAAGGACATCAAGGATGGGTTAAAGGACACCAGGGATGGGCTGGGGACACCTGGGGTGGGTTTGGAGCACTCAAAGATGGGTTGAGAACATCAAGGATGGGTTTGGATCACTCAGAGATGAGTTAAGGGACACCAGGGATGGGTTGAGGGACATCAGGGGTGGGTTTGGAGCACCCAAAGATGGGTTGAGGGACATTGGGGATGGGTTGAAGACATCAAAGATGGGTTGAGAACCATCAGGGATGGGTTGAGTGACATCCGGGATTGGTTTGGACCACTCAAAGATGGTTGAGGGACATCAGGGGTGGGTTTGGAGCATCCAAAGATGGGTTGAGGGACATCAGGGATGGGTTGGGGGACATTGGGGATGGGTTGAAGAGATCAAGGATGGCTTGGAGGACACCAGGGATGGGTTTGAAGCACTCAAAGATGGGCTGAGGGACACCAGGGATGGGTTGGGGGACACCAGGGATGGGTTTGGAGCACTCAAAGATGGGTGGAGAACATCAAAGACGGGTTTGGACCACTCAGAGATGAGTTAAGGGACACCAGGGATGGGTTTGGAGCACTCAAAGATGAGCTGAGGGACATCAGGGGTGGGTTTGGAGCACTCAAAGATGGGTTGAAGACATCAAGAATGGGTTTGAACCACTCAAAGATGGGTTGAGGGACGTCAGAGATGGGTTGGGGGACACCTGGGATGGGTTTGGAGCACTCAAAGATGGGTTGAGGGACATCAGGGGTGGGTTGGGGGACATTGGGGATGGGTTGAAGAGATTAGGGATGGGTTGGGGGACACCATGGATGGGTTTGAAGCACTCAAAGATGAGTTGAGGGACATCAGGGATGGCTTTGGACCACTCAAAGATGGGCTGAGGGACACCAGGGATGGGTTGAGGGACACCAGGGATGGGTTGAGGGACACCAGGGATGGGTTGGGGGACACCAGGGATGGGTTGGGGGACACCAGGGATGGCTTTGGACCACTCAAAGATGGGCTGAGGTCCATCAGAGATGGGTTGGAGACCCCAGGGATGGGCTGAAGGACCCCCAGGACATCTCCAACCACCCAAACCCCCCCCCAGGCACCCCTGGGGCCACCTTGAGGAGCACCAAAGCCCTTCCAGAACCCCCTGGTGGGGTCTCCAAGACCCAACCCCCTTCCCTTTGAAGATCCCAAAGGCCCTCCTGGGTTGTCCTCTCCATCCCTGGGTGGGTGGTGGCCTCTCCAGGAGAAGACTCACTGGCGCAGCTCGGCCTTGACCGGGCTGGAGACGCGGGGGTAGCAGACGCTGAAGAGGCCGCACGCGGAGGTCCTCGAGGTGAACCAATCGCCCCCCGCCAGGCGCTTGACCAGGGGCACGAAGTGACCCTCCAGGTCGGGGGGGGAGTGCTCGTGGGACACGGCCCGAAGGGACTCCACCGCCTTGTCCCGCACCACCGTCTCCTCCACCGTGGCCAAACTCTCCAGGGGAGGCTGGGGAAGGGAGGGGGGAGGTCAGAGAGGGGACCTCCAGGACCTTCAAGGAGCTCCTGAGGGACATCAATGATCTTGAGGAACATCAAGGAGATCCTGAGGAACCTCAACGAGCTCCTGAGGAACCTCAACGACCTCCTGAGGGACATCAAGGAGCTCCTGAGGGACATCAATGATCTTGAGGAACCTCAATGAGATCCTGAGGAACCTCAATGTCCTTCTGAAGAACCTCAATGTTCTCCTGAGGAACCTCAATGACCTCCTGAGGAACCTCAACGACCTCCTGAGGGACATCAAGGAGCTCCTGAGGGACATCAATGATCTTGAGGAACATCAATGAGATCCTGATGAACCTCAAAGAGCTCCTGAGGAACCTCAAGGAGCTCCTGAGGAACCTCAATGTTCTCCTGAGGAACCTCAACGACCTCCTGAGGGACATCAACGATCTCCTGAGGGACATCAAGGAGCTCCTGAGGGACATCAATGATCTTGAGGAACCTCAACGAGCTCCTGAGGAGCCTCAATGACCTCCTGAGGGACATCAAGGAGCTCCTGAGGGACATCAAGGAGCTCCTGAGGGACATCAAGGAGCTCCTGAGGGACATCAATGCTCTTGAGGAACATCAATGAGATCCTGAGGAACCTCAAGGAGCTCCTGAGGAACCTCAAGGAGCTCCTGAGGAACCTCAATGTTCTCCTGAGGGACATCAAGGAGCTCCTGAGGGACATCAAGGAGCTCCTGAGGGACCTCAATGTCCTCCTGAGGAACCTCAACGACCTCCTGAGGGACATCAAGGAGCTCCTGAGGGACATCAATGATCTTGAGGAACATCAATGAGATCCTGAGGAACCTCAACGACCTCCTGAGGGACATCAATGATCTTGAGGAACATCAATGACCTCCTGAGGAACCTCAATGAGCTCCTGAGGAACCTCAATGTCCTTCTGAAGAACCTCAATGTTCTCCTGAGGAACCTCAACAACCTCCTGAGGAATCTCAATGACCTCCTGAGGAACCCCAAGGTCATTCTGAGGATCCTCAATGTTCTCCTGAAGGACCTCAATGTCCTTCTGAGGGACCTCAATGTTCTCCTGAGGAACCTCAATGAGCTCCTGAGGAGCCTCAACGAGCTCCTGAGGGACCTCACTGCTCTTGAGGAACCTCAACGACCTCCTGAGGAACCTCAACGACCTCCTGAGGGACATCAAGGACCTCCTGAGGGACATCAATGATCTTGAGGAACCTCAACGACCTCCTGAGGGACATCAAGGAGCTCCTGAGGAACCTCAATGAGATCCTGAGGGACCTCAATGAGATCCTAAGGGACCTCAATGTCCTTCTGAAGAACCTCAAAGTTCTCCTGAGGAACCTCAATGTTCTCCTGAGGAACCCCAATGACCTCCTGAGGAACCTCAACGACCTCCTGAGGAATCTCAATGACCTCCTGAGGAACCCCAAGGTCATTCTGAGGATCCTCAATGTTCTCCTGAAGGACCTCAATGTCCTTCTGAGGGACCTCAATGTTCTCCTGAGGAACCTCAATGACCTCCTGAGGGACATCAATGTCCTCCTGAGGAACCTCAACGAGCTCCTGAGGAACCTGAACAACCTCCTGAGGGACATCAATGCTCTTGAGGAACCTCAATGTCCTTCTGAAGAACCCCAAAGTTCTCCTGAGGAACCTCAATGTTCTCCTGAAGGACCTCAATGACCTTCTGAGGGACCTCAGCGTTCTCCTGAAGAACCTCAATGTCCTTGAGGAACCTCAATGTTCTCCTGAAGAACCTGAACGACCTCATGAGGGACCTCAATGATCTCCTGTGACCTCCTGAGGGACCCCAATGTTCTCTTGAGGAACCTCAATGACCTCCTGAGGAACCTCAACATCCACCCAAGCACCTCAACATCTTCCTGAAGAACCTCAATGTTCCTCTGAGGAACCCCAAGGTCATTCTGAGGAACCTCAATGACCTCCTGAAGAACCTCAATGATCTCCTGAGGGGACACGAGGCCACCCCCGGACTGAGACACTTTGCTTCAGCTCCCCCAACGCCCAACCCAACCCAAGGTCCTCCTGAAGAACCCAACCCAACCCAAGGTCCTCCTGAAGACCCCAACGCCCACCCAACCCAACCCAAGGTCCTCCAGAAGACCCAACGCCCACCCAACCCAACCCAAGGTCCTCCAGAAGACCCAACGCCCACCCAACCCAACCCAAGATCCTCCAGAAGACCCAATGCCAACCCAACCCAACCCAAGGTCCTCCAGAAGACCCCAATGCCCACCCAACCCAACCCAAGGTCCTCCAGAAGACCCAATGCCAACCCAACCCAACCCAAGGTCCTCCAGAAGACCCCAATGCCCACCCAACCCAACCCAAGGTCCTCCAGAAGACCCAACGCCCACCCAACCCAACCCAAGGTCCTCCTGAAGACCCCAATGCCCACCCAACCCAACCCAAGGTCCTCCTGAAGACCCCAACCCAACCCAAGGTCCTCCTGAAGATCCAACGCCCACCCAACTCAACCCAAGGTCCTCCTGAAGAACCCAACCCAAGGTCCTCCTGAAGGCCCCAACGCCCACCCAACCCAACCCAAGGTCCTCCAGAAGACCCAACGCCCACCCAACCCAACCCAAGGTCCCACCAAGGAAGCCCCTGGGCTGGTGGAAGTGGTCCCGTACCAGGAGACAGTGGACGAACTCAGGTCCTCCCACCAGGGCGGTGAAGGTGCCGAGCTGCTCGGCCAAGGCCAGCAGGACCTCGTCCTCATCGTAGATGGTGTCTGGGACAACGGAGAGGACACGGCTGTCACCTCCCAGAGAACCTCCAGGTCCCGTCCCACCACCTCCAGACCTCGTCCCACCACCCCAAACCCAACTCATGTTCTTCAGGCCCCGTCCCAGCACCTCCAGACCCCATCCCACCACCACAGAAGGCAACCCAAATCCTCCAGACCCTGTCCCACCTCCCTCAAACCCAACCCATGTTCTCCAGATCCCATCCCACCACGTCCAGACCTCCTCCCACCACCACAGAACCCATCCCATGTTCTAAAGGCCCCATTCAACCACCTCCACACCTCAACCCACCTCCCCCAAACCCAACCCATGTTCTCCAGATCCTGTCCCACCACCTCCAGACCCCGTCTCACCACCACAGAACCCAACCCATGTCTAAAGACCCCATCCAACCACGTCCAGACCTCGTCCCACCACCCCAAACTCAACCCATGTTCTCCAGGCCCCGTCCCAGCACCTCCAGACCCCATCCCACCACCACAGAACCCAACCCACATCCTCCAGACCCCATCCCACCTCACTCAAACCCAACCCATGTTCTCCAGGCCCCATCCCACCACCTCCAGACTCCATCCCACCACCCCAAACCCAACCCACCACCTCCAGGCCCCATCCCAGCACCTCCAGACCTCATCCCATCTTCTCCAGGCCCTGACCCACCACGTCCAGTTCTGGTCCCACCACCCCAAACTCAACCCATGTTCTCCAGACCCCATCCCACCACCACAGAACCCAACCCACATCCTCCAGACCCCGTCCCACCTCCCCCAAACCCAACCCATGTTCTCCAGATCCTGTCCCATCACGTCCAGACCTCTTCCCACCACCCCAAACCCAACCCATGTTCTCCAGGTGCCGTCCAACCATGTCCAGACCCCATCCCACCACCACAGAACCTCAACTCATGTTCTCCAGGCCCCATCCCAGCACCTCCAGACCCCATCCCACCACCACAGAACCCAACCCACATCCTCCAGACCCCATCCCACCTCACTCAAACCCAACCCATGTTCTCCAGATCCCATCCCACCACGTCCAGATCTCCTCCCACCACCACAGAACCCATCCCATGTTCTAAAGGCCCCATCCCACCACCTCCACACCTCAACCCACCTCCCCCAAACCCAACCCATGTTCTCCAGATCCTGTCCCACCACCTCCAGACCCCGTCTCACCACCACAGAACCCAACCCATGTCTAAAGACCCCATCCAACCACGTCCAGACCTCGTCCCACCACCCCAAACTCAACCCATGTTCTCCAGACCTCCTCCCACCACCACAGAACCTCAACCCATGTTCTCCAGGCCCCGTCCCAGCACCTCCAGACCCCATCCCACCACCACAGAACCCAACCCACATCCTCCAGACTCCATCCCACCTCCCCCAAACCCAACCCATGTTCTCCAGATCCTGTCCCATCATGTCCAGACCTCCTCTCACCACCCCAAACCCAACCCATGTTCTCCAGGTGCCGTCCAACCATGTCCAGGCCCCATCCCACCACCTCCAGACCCCATCCCACCACCCCAAACCCAACCCACACCCTCCAGACCCCGTCCCACCTCCCCCAAACCCAACTCATGTTCTCCAGATCCCATCCCACCACCTCCAGGCCCCGTCCCACCACCTCCAGACCTCCTCCCATGTTCTCCAGACCCTGTCCCACCATGTCCAGTTCCGGTCCCACCACCTCCAGACCCTGTTCTCCAGGCCCCAACCCCCCCTCCCCCCCCAGTTCCCCCATTTCTCCCAGGGCCCCTCCCTCCCCCTCCCCCTCAGACCCCCCCCTCCCCCCAATCCCATCCCTCCCCCCCTTCCCCCCCTCCTCCCCCCATTCCCCTCCCTTCTCCCCTCCCTCTCCCTCCCCCCCCCAAGCCCCCTCCCCTCCTCCCTCCCCCCCTCAGACCCCCTTCCCCCCTCCCTCCCGCACTTCCCCCCCTCCCTCCCCTCCCCCCTTCCCCCCCCCAGGCCCCCTCCCTTCCCCAGACCCCCTCCCCCCTCCCCCCCCCTCCCCCCTCCCCCCCCTCTCCCCCTCCCCCTCAGACCCCTGAACCCCTCCCCCCCTCCCTGACCTCCCCTCCCTCCCTCTCCCCCAGACCCCCTTCCTCCCCCCTCCCCCCCGACCCCTCCCTCTCCCCTTCCCCCCTCCCCATCCCTCCCTTCCCCCCTCCCCTTCTCTCTCCCCCTCCCCCCCCAGACCCCCTCCCTCCCCCCCTCCATCCCTCCCCCCCCTCCCCTCCTCTCTCCCCCTCCCCCCCTCTCCCCCTCTCTCCCCCTCCCCCCCTCTCTCCCCCTCCCCTCAGACCCCTGACCCCCTCCCCCCTCCCTGACCTCCCCTCCCCCCCTCTCCCCCCAGACCCCCTTCCTCCCCCCTCCCCCCCGACTCCTCCCCCCCTCCCCATCCCTCCCTTCCCCCCTCCCCTCCTCTCTCCCCCTCCCCCCCCCCCCCCCCCAGGCCCCCTCCCTCCCCCCCTCCATCCCTTCCCCCCTCCCCTCCTCTCTCCCCCTCCCCCCTCCCTTCCCCCCTCCCCCTCCCCTCAGACCCCCTCCCCCTTCCCCAGACTCCCCCCTCTCCCCCCAGACCCCTCCCTCTCCCCTTCCCTCCCCCTCTCCCCCCCTTCCCCTCCCCCCTACTTCTCCCTCTCCCCCTTCCTCCCCTCCCCCTCCCGACTCCCCCCTTCCCCCCCAGACCCCCTTCTCCCCCCTCCTCCCCTTAGACCCCATCCCTCTCCCCCCCAGACCCCCTCCCCCTTCCCCCCCTCAGACCCCCTCCCCCCAACCCCTCCCTCTCCCCCCTCCCCCCCTCTCTCCCCCTCCCCTCAGACCCCTGACCCCCCTCCCCCCTCCCTGACCCCCTTTCCTCCCCTTAGACCCCCTCCCCCCCCAGACCCCCTTCCCCCCTCCCTCCTCTCAGACCCCCTCCTCCCCCTCCCCCTCTCCTCCCCTCAGACCCCTGACCCCCCCCTTCCTCCCCCCTCCCTCCCCTTAGACCCCCTCCCCCCTTCCCCCCTCTCTCCCCCTCCCCCCCAGACCCCCTTGCCCCCTCCCTCCTCTCAGAACCCCTCCC
>JAUMJJ010000683.1:0-32054 GCA_033556795.1 Tapera naevia | reverse complement strand
CAAAAAGGGTAAAAAAGAAAAAAAAAAAGCTAAAACTGAAGCTCGGTGTGTGCTCTCTTTTCTTATTCTGTGTCCCTGCGTTGCCTGGAGCCTTTCTAAACCGCACTGGGGGGGAGGGAAGCGGCTTCTTGGGGAATTCCAGGGGGTAAAAAGGGCTCCAAAGGGTTAAATAGGGCGGGCGCGGAGCATGCCGGGAGTTGTAGTCCACGGGGGGGCGCTCCCGGCGTGACCCCCTCCGCGGACTACACCTCCCGGCATGCCCCGCGGCGCGCCATCCCACGTGATCCCGCCGGACCAATAGACGCTCCGGGGGCGGAGGTCACGTGAGAGAAGGCCTCGCGGCGGTGCGGGCAGGAGCGGGGGGCGCGCGCCGCGGGCCAGGTAAGGGCGGCGGGGGGGGGCGGGGGGCGGGAGAGCCGCGCTGGCGGGACCGGAAGTGACGTCAGAGCGGGCGAGGCGGGAACGTCGAGGCCACACGGGATGGGGGCGGGGAGACAAGGGGGGACCCTGGGCCTGGTCCTGAGGGGAGAGGGGACAAGGGAGACCCTGGGCCTCGTCCTGAGGGGACAAGGGGGGACCCTGGGCCTTGTCCTGAGGGGACAGAGATTGGGGGGAGACCCTGGGCCTCGTTCTGAGGGGAGAGGGGACAAGGGAGACCCTGGGCCTCGTCCTGAGGGGACAAGGGGGGACCCTGGGCCTTGTCCTGAGGGGACAGAGATTGGGGGGAGACCCTGAGCCTCATCCTGAGGGGACAAGGGGGGACCCTGGGCCTTGTCCTGAGGGGAGAGGGGATAAGGGAGACCCTGGGCCTCTTTCTGAAGGGACAGAGACTGAGGAAAGACCCTGGGCCTTGTCCTGAGGGGTCAGAAATTGGGGGGAGACCCTGGGCCTCGTTCTGAGGTGACAGAGACTGAGGAAAGACCCTGGGCCTTGTCCTGAGGGGAGAGGGGACAAGGGAGACCCTGGGCCTTGTCCTGAGAGGACAGAGATTGAGGGGAGACCCTGGGCCTCATCCTGAGGGGACAGAGATTGAGGAGAGACCCTGGGCCTTGTCCTGAGGGGAGAGAAATTGGGGGGAGACCCTGAGCCTCATCCTGAAGGGACAAGGGGGGACCCTGGGCCTTGTCCTGAGGGGACAAAGGGTGGGGGGAGACCCTGGGGCCTCGTCCTGAGGGGAGAGGGGACAAGGGAGACCCTGGGGCCTCGTCCTGAGGGGACAGAGACTGAGGAAAGACCCTGAGCCTCATCCTGAGGGGACAAGGGGGGACCCTGGGCCTTTTCCTGAGGGGACAAAGGGTGGGGGGAGACCCTGGGCCTCGTCCTGAGGGGAGAGGGGACAAGGGAGACCCTGGGCCTCGTCCTGAGGGGACAGAGACTGAGGGGAGACCCTGGGCCTCGTCCTGAGGGGACAAAGGATGGGGAGGAGACTGCGATGCCCTGTACTGAGGGGACAGAGATTCAGAGGAGACCCTGGGCCTCATCCTGAGGGTGCAGAGGGCAGAATGGGCAAGGGAAATGAGAAGAGTAGGCGGTAGGGGAGTTGTGGCTTGTACCAGCCATGGTGTGGCCAGTTGGAGCAGGGTTGGGATTGTCCCCCTGGACTTGGTGCTGGGGAGGCAACGCCTTGAATCCTGGGTTCACTTTTGGGCCCTTCACTCCAAGAAGATCCTTGAGGGGCTGGAGCACATCCAGAGAAGGGAACGGAGCTGGGGAAGGGGCTGGAGCAGAAGAGAAGAGGCTGAGGGACCTGAGGTTGTTCAGTCTGGAGAAGAGGAGGCTGAGGGGAGACCATCCCTCTCTGCAGCTCCTGGAAAAGAGATTGGAGCGAGGTGGGTGTTGGGCTCTTCTCCCAAGTAACAAGTGATAGGGCGAGAGGAAGTGCCCTGAAGTTGCACCTGGAGAGGTTTAGATTGGAGATTGTTCTTTACTGAAGAGGTTGTCAAGCACTGGCACAGGATGCCCAGGGTGGTGGTGGAGTCCCCATCCTTGGATGTGTTCATAAACCGTGTGGGTGTGGTCCTTACAGACACGGTGGACTTGGTTTATGGTTGAACTCGATGATCTTAAAGGGCTTTCCCGACCTCAACAATTCCATGATTGATTCATACAGGGCAGTGGGGCCGGCTGCTCATCCTGGGGTGGCTCACCAAGGATTGCTCTCTTGCTCCTCAGCTGGCTGCATCTGGACAGATTTGAGGAGGAATTACCCCATTTCCATCCCTTGGGGTGTTCTCTCCCATCGTTGCTGCCCCAGACCACGATCTTGACTTTGGTGTCTCTCAGAGCAGCAGGCTCCGTGTGTCCCCCTGCTTCCTTCACCTCCCACATCCTTTATTTCCACGGGGGGCTGGCAGGGTGTGTGCCTGAACCAAAACCTCTCTTTTTAGCCCCATTTTCCTCCTGAGTGTCTGAGACAGGGCAACAGCAGAAGGTTTGCAGAGGGCTGGAGGCTTTGCTGCTTCCAGGGGTGGCTCTGTGATCAGCAGCGCACACCAGGTGTCCTGTCACATCCGTCTGTCCTTCCCTTCACAAGGAAGGAGAGGAGCAGCCAGTGTGACCAGAAGGGACCCCAACTGCTTCCCCCACTCGCTCTTTGTCCCCTCCATCTCTGTGGCTGCTGGGAACGGCCACCACCTCCAGCAGAGGGACCGGTGGCACCAAACAGGCTGCGTCCCCGCTGTCCCAACCTCAGGCTTCTCAACTCACCACCCCGTTCTCTGCCCTTCCAGGTTTCCCAGAGGATGGAGCCGACGTCGGTGAGGACTAAAGTCCCCTCCTTCCTGTCTGACCTGGGGAAGGCCACGCTCCGGGGCATCCGGAAATGTCCCCGCTGTGGCACTTACAACGGCACCCGAGGCCTGAGCTGCAAGAACAAGACCTGTGGGACCGTCTTCCGCTACGGCACGCGCAAGCAGCCCAGCGTCGACGCCGTCAAGCTCATCACTGGCTCCGACTTACAGGTTTATTCCGTGCGGCAGAGGGACCGGGGACCGGATTACCGGTGCTTCGTGGAGCTGGGGGTCTCAGAGACAGCCATCCAGACGGTGGACGGGACCATCATCACGCAGCTCAGCTCCGGCCGCTGCTACGTACCGTCGTGTCTGAAAGCTGCCACGCAAGGCGTGGTGGAGAACCAGTGCCAGCACGTCAAACTGGCCCTGAATTGCCAAACCGAGGCCACCCCGCTCACCCTGAAAAGCTCGGTGCTCAACTCCATGCAGGCTTCTCCTGAAACCAAACAAACCATTTGGCAGCTGGCGACGGAACCCACGGGGCCGCTGGTGCAACGCGTCACCAAGAACATCCTGGTGGTGAAGTGCAAGGCCAGCCAGAAGCACAGCCTGGGCTACCTGCACGCCTCCTTCGCCCACAAGGTGAGCTCCAAGACGCTGGTGGAACACAGGTTCTCCTGCTCCTGCCAAGCTCTGAAGCCTGGCAAGGGTGGCGAGGAGGAGGAGGAGGCGTCGCCGCCGCCGCCGCGCTGCATTCACTTCTTCGCCTGCGTCTGCGCCTTCGCCAGCGACGAGAGCCTCGCGCAGGAGTTCGCCGACTTCCTCGCCTACGACTCCGGTGGTAGGTGGGGCACAGGGGGGTTTGGGGGATGTCAAGAGGCCGTGTCAGGCTGATGCCACCTCTCCCAGGCTTTATCTTCTCCCTCTGCAAACCTTTGTGGCGAGCGGTTCCTCCTGGGTTGCTCCGTTGTGTGGCAGAAGAGCAGGGTTCTCCCTTTGCTCCTCTGGGTGCTGGGGGTGCAGATCCTGCTGGGCTTTGCTGGGATGGGTGCTCGGGGCAATTTGGGTTCCCCCTTTGAGCTGGGAGCAGGGTGCCCTCTTCCCCTTTGATCTGAAGCAGCACTGGGGGAAGCCCAGCTCCCTGGATAATCCCACCTGGCACCCAAAGGTGAAAACGTGCCCCGAGGAGAGCGACCTGGGTGACGTAAGTCAACTAAAACCTTCTCACCTGAGTGTTCACCCCCAGGAAACGTGTCTGTGGGGCTTCTTGGAGGGTGTTTGGGGCATGCTGGGAGGTCTCAGGGGGACAAGTGCTGGCGTGGGGAGGGGGACGTGAGGCTCCACATCTCCTCGGGGATGCTTTTAAGGACAGAGTCTTGTTTCCCCCAGGTCTGAAAGGTCTCGCGGTCCCGCAGTTGGTCAGTGGCCCCGAATCCACGGTGCAGGCAGGGGAGTTGGCTGCTGCCAGGCCCAAGAAAAGGAAAAAGGATGTAACTGGTGAGTGTTGCCAGGGCTTGGTGGGACAGGGTGGGCCTGGTCTGCAGCCTAAAGCTGTTTTCTAGCTGGCACGACCTCAGGAACAACAACCTTGCTGTCATCCCTTCACCCTGTGCTGTGTCCGGTGCCGGTGGGAGCTTTCAGAGAGACTCTTGGGTGCCAGCACTCTCCTGCCCCGACTCCAAGAGGGTCTTTTAGTGGTGTGAAGGTGGCCAGAGCTGTGTGACAGCCTGGAGAGAGGCGATTTCTCCATCCCTTTGCCCTGCTGGTGGCAGTGGTGCCCCCACGGGCTGCCTGGAGTCACACCCTGATGCTCTGACTCCATCCTGCAGGGGTGCAGGCACCCAGCACTCTCCTGGCCCAGGACCCAGCTCTCAGCAGCCCACGCAGGAGCAGCCTGAAGAAGCCAGCTGTCACCTCCTCGCTGAGGAGACAAGGTGAGCCTTGGCCACGCAGTCAGTTCACGTGCCATAACCCCTGCTGAGGACACAGCCGTGCCCTGTCCATCCATCTCTTGCTCTAGGGGGTGAAAATTGGGCTGGGGCACCTTGGTGTTGCTCATAGCTGTGTGTGGCTCGTGCAGCTTGGCGTGCTGGCATAGCTCTGGTGGCCAAAAGCATGGCAGATAGAGAAGGATGATGCCAACGTCCTCCCAGGGTGGATTTCTTGGTGCAGCAGGTGTAAAGAAGCTGCCTCGTGGTGGGGCCAGTGCTGCTTTGAGTGTGAAGGTGTTATTAAATATCTCCTCATGACTTTCCGTGCCCTCCTGGACAACACGGAGAGGCCAATCAGGTCAGGCAAGGTTGTGAGCTGGCTTCCATGGCTTTTTCACAGTATCACAGCATCACAAGGTTGGAAAGGACCTCTGAGATCATCAAGTCCAACCTATAACCCAACACCAACACCAACCCATCATCTAAACCATGGCACTCAGTGCCTCATCCAGTCTCCCCTTAAACCCCTCCAGGGTTGGTGACTCCACCCCCTCCCTGGGCAGCCCATTCCAATGGCCAATCACCCTTTCAGGGAAGAACTTTTTCCTCACATCCAGTCTAACCTTTCCCTGACCAAGCTTAAGTCCCTGCCCTTTAGTTCTGTCCCTGGTCACCTGAGAGAAGAGACCAACCCCTGCCCCACTACAACCTCCTTTTAGGGAGTTGTAGAGAGCAATGAGGTCTCCCCTGAGCCTCCTCTTCTCCAGACTAAACAGCCCCAACTCCCTCAGTCTCTCCTCGTAGGGCTTGTGCTCCAGCCCCTTCCCCATCTTCGTTGCCCTCCTCTGGACACTCTCCAGTATCCTGACATCTTTCCCAAACTGGGGGGCCCAGAACTGGACACAGTATTCAAGGTGAGGCCTGACCAGTGCCCAGTCCAGGGGGACGATAACTCCTCTGCTCCTGCTCCCCACACTATTCCTGATGCAGCCCAGGATGCCATTGGCCTTCTTGGCCACCTGGGCACACTGCTGGCTCATGGGGAGCTTCCTGGCCACCAGCACTCCCAGGTCCTTTTCTGCCTGACTCCTCTCCAGCCACTCTGTCCCCACTCTGTAGCTCTGCATGGGATTGTTGTGTCCAAAATGAAGTACCCAACGTTTGGACTCATTAAACACCATCCCATTAGACTCAGCCCAGCTCTCCAGTCTGTCCAGGTCCCTCTGTAGGGCCATCCTACCCTCTAGCAGATCAACCCTTCCTCCCAGCTTGGTATCATCTGCAAACTTGCTGATGATGGACTCAATCCCCTCATCCAGATCATCAATAAAGATATTAAGCAGGACTGGACCCAACACCGATCCCTGGGGACACCACTGGTGACCAACTGGATGAGACCCCATTGCCCACCACTCTCTGGGTTCCATCCAGCCAATTCCTGACCCAGCACAGAGTGCTCCCCTCTAAGCCACGGGCTGCCAGCTTATGTAGGAGTCTGCTGTGGGAGACAGTGTCAAAGGCCTTGCTTTTTGCCACTGCTGGTGTTTGCAGCACCTCTTGATGTCCAGAGCTGCTGGAGGGGCACTTGTTGTGGCCAGAGTAGCTGTGGTTCCTGGTGGGAGATTGTTGCTCAGTGTGGGAAAGAAATGAGAACTCAAATAACACCAAGGAGGTTGTCCTGGTGGTGTTTAATCCATCGAGCTGATGGAAAGGCAGTTTTATTCGTTGTCCTCCTGCCTTTCTGGGCTCTAACCCAGGTGGTTGCGTTACTGGGGAAACTCCTGCAGTGAAATGGGGAACACTGGGGTGGAACTGGCCTCAGCTGCACCCGTGGGGTGGCTGTGGCCTGGTCTAGGGATTCTGATTTCCCTTCCCTTTCTCTTGCAGGCTGCAACCAGCTGCTGGACGAGTCGCAGGTGACGCTGTCCTTCCAGGACTGGCTGGCGAGCGTCACCGAGCGCATCCACCAGACCATGCATTACCAGTTTGAGGGTAAGGCTTTGGGAACCTCACCAGCTTCAGCAAAGCCAAGTGCAAGGTGCTACACCTGGGTTAGGAAGTCTGGGGTTTCAATACAGGCTGGGGGGGTGATGTGATTGGGAGCAGCCCTGAGGAGAAGGACTTGGGGTGCTGATGGGTGAGAAGATCAGCATGAGCCAGGAAGCCCAAGAACCACCCATGTCCTGGGCTGCATCCAAAGCAGTGGGACCAGCAGGGACAGGGAGGGGATTCTCTGCTCTGGGGAGACCCCACCTGGAGCCCTGTGTCCAGTTCTGGCATCCTCAGCACAGGAAGGACACAGATCTGTTGGAATGAGTCCAGAGGAGGCCACGGAGATGATCCAAGGGCTGGAGAACCTCCTGTGTGAGGACAGGCTGAGAGAGTTGGGGTTGTTCAGCCTGGAGAGGAGAAGGCTCTGAGGAGACCTTAGAGCAGCCTCCCAGGACTGAAAGGGGCTCCAGGAAAGCTGGGGAGGGGCTCTTGATCAGGGAGTGCAGGGGTAGGATGAGGGGGAAGGGTTTTGTGCTGCAAGAGGGGAGATTGAGATGAGATCTTGGGGAGAAATGTTTTGCTGTGAGGGTGGGGAGGCCCTGGCCCAGGTTGCCCAGAGCAGTGGTGGCTGCCCCATCCCTGGAGGTGTTCAAGGCCAGGTTGGATGGGGCTTGGAGCCCCCTGATCCAGTGGGAGGTGTCCCTGCCCATGGCTGTGGTGGAACTGGCTGGGCTTTGAGGTCCCTTCCAACCCAAACCATTCCATGGTTCTATGATCCTGAGGGTCTTTCCCAACTTGAGTGGTTCCATGGCTCTTAGAGAGGTCCATTATGAGCAGAGCCCTGAGGGGCCCAGTCCTCAGGATGAGGCAGAGGAGGACACGGGGCCGCCGAGGTGAGGGAGGGCCAGGGAGCTGGGGCTGTCACCAAGAGCACAGGACAATCACGTCCTGGAGAGGTCTGGGAAGATCTCCAGGTGGAAGAGACTCCAGGTCCAGCTCCCTGGAGAAGATGTGGCTTTGCAGCCCCTGCCTCTTGTGGGGCAAAGCGAGCAGCACTGGCAGCTGGGACGAGGGGCAAAGGACAGGGTGGAACACGGGGCTGGGAATTCCAGGAGAGGTTTTGCTCTGAAGGTGATCAAATCTGGCACCACAACTCCAGCTGCCCAGGAGTGGAGACAGACCTGGCCCACGCAGCCACCAACAGCCCCCTGGCCCTCACCCTGTGTCTCCTCCTTCTTGCCCACCAGGCAAACCGGAGCCGCTGGTGTTCCACATCCCTCAGGCTTTCTTCGACGCGCTGCAGCAGAGGATCTCCAGTGGGAGCACGAAGAAGAGGCTGCCCAACTCCACCACGGGTGAGAGATCAGCACCACGGCAGGTGGGAAACTCCTTGGGGGGAGCGACCCAGCTGCAGCAGCAAGAGGATTCCTCACTCCCCTGGTTTCCAGCAGGGAACCCGTGTGAGATGTGTGGGGCTGGTGGAACCCGTGTGAGATGTGTGGGGCTGGGGGAACCCGTGTGAGATGTGTGGGGCTGGGGGAACCCGTGTGAAGTGTGTGGGGCTGGGAGAACCCGTGTGAGATGTGTGGGGCTGGTGGAACCTGTCTGAGATGTGTGGGGCTGGTGGAACCCGTGTGAGATGTGTGGGGCTGGTGGAACCTGTCTGAGATGTGTGGGGCTGGTGGAACCTGTCTGAGATGTGTGGGGCTGGTGGAACCCCTGTGAGATGTGTGGGGCTGGTGGAACCCGTGTGAGGTGTGTGGGGCTGGGGGAACCCGTGTGAGATGTGTGGGGCTGGGGGAACCCGTGTGAGATGTGTGGGGCTGGTGGAACCCGTGTGAGATGTGTGGGGCTGGGGGAACCCGTGTGAGGTGTGTGGGGCTGGGGGAACCCGTGTGAGATGTGTGGGGCTGGGGGAACCCGTGTGAGATGTGTGGGGCTGGTGGAACCCGTGTGAGATGTGTGGGGCTGGTGGAACCCGTGTGAGATGTGTGGGGCTGGAGGAACCCGTGTGAGATGTGTGGGGCTGGTGGAACCCGTCTGAGATGTGTGGGGCTGGTGGAACCCGTGTGAGATGTGTGGGGCTGGTGGAACCCGTGTGAGATGTGTGGGGCTGGGAGAACCCGTGTGAGGTGTGTGGGGCTGGGGGAACCCGTGTGAAGTGTGTGGGGCTGGGAGAACCTGTGTGAGATGTGTGGGGCTGGTGGAACCTGTCTGAGATGTGTGGGGCTGGTGGAACCCGTCTGAGATGTGTGGGGCTGGTGGAACCCGTGTGAGATGTGTGGGGCTGGGGGAACCCGTGTGAGATGTGTGGGGCTGGAGGAACCCGTGTGAGATGTGTGGGGCTGGTGGAACCCGTGTGAGATGTGTGGGGCTGGTGGAACCCGTGTGAGATGTGTGGGGCTGGGGGAACCCGTGTGAGATGTGTGGGGCTGGGAGAACCTGTGTGAGATGTGTGGGGCTGGTGGAACCCGTGTGAGATGTGTGGGGCTGGGGGAACCCGTGTGAGATGTGTGGGGCTGGGAGAACCTGTGTGAGGTGTGTGGGGCTGGTGGAACCCGTGTGAGATGTGTGGGGCTGGTGGAACCTGTCTGAGATGTGTGGGGCTGGTGGAACCCGTGTGAGATGTGTGGGGCTGGGGGAACCCGTGTGAGATGTGTGGGGCTGGAGGAACCCGTGTGAGATGTGTGGGGCTGGTGGAACCCGTGTGAGATGTGTGGGGCTGGAGGAACCCGTGTGAGATGTGTGGGGCTGGAGGAACCCGTGTGAGATGTGTGGGGCTGGTGGAACCCGTGTGAGATGTGTGGGGCTGGTGGAACCCGTGTGAGATGTGTGGGGCTGGGGGAACCCGTGTGAGATGTGTGGGGCTGGGAGAACCTGTGTGAGATGTGTGGGGCTGGTGGAACCCGTGTGAGATGTGTGGGGCTGGGGGAACCCGTGTGAGATGTGTGGGGCTGGGAGAACCTGTGTGAGGTGTGTGGGGCTGGTGGAACCCGTGTGAGATGTGTGGGGCTGGTGGAACCTGTCTGAGATGTGTGGGGCTGGTGGAACCCGTGTGAGATGTGTGGGGCTGGGGGAACCCGTGTGAGATGTGTGGGGCTGGAGGAACCCGTGTGAGATGTGTGGGGCTGGTGGAACCCGTGTGAGATGTGTGGGGCTGGAGGAACCCGTGTGAGATGTGTGGGGCTGGTGGAACCCGTGTGAGATGTGTGGGGCTGGGGGAACCCGTGTGAGATGTGTGGGGCTGGGGGAACCCGTGTGAGATGTGTGGGGCTGGGGGAACCCGTGTGAGATGTGTGGGGCTGGAGGAACCCGTGTGAGATGTGTGGGGCTGGGGGAACCCGTGTGAGATGTGTGGGGCTGGGGGAACCCGTGTGAGATGTGTGGGGCTGGGGGAACCCGTGTGAGATGTGTGGGGCTGGGGGAACCCGTGTGAGATGTGTGGGGCTGGGGGAACCCGTGTGAGATGTGTGGGGCTGGGGGAACCCGTGTGAGATGTGTGGGGCTGGGGGAACCCGTGTGAGATGTGTGGGGCTGGGGGAACCCGTGTGAGATGTGTGGGGCTGGTGGAACCTGTCTGAGATGTGTGGGGCTGGTGGAACCCGTGTGAGATGTGTGGGGCTGGTGGAACCCGTGTGAGATACCTGAGAGCCATCACAGCTTGCTCCAGCCCAGCCCCGGTTCGGATTCGCTTCCTGGGCACCTGGTGATGGAGAAGGGTCTCCTCTTCTCCTGGAGAAGTGTCCACCAGCATGGAGAAAGCCAAGAGACGAGGCCCAGAGCCGCCAGTGTGGAGCAAAGGAAAGGGGGGGAGCAAACCCAGCACCCCAGGAAGGCTCAGCCTCCCCCTCCCTGCTCTTTCCCTCCTCCCAGCTTTTGTCCGCAAGGACGCCCTTCCCTTGGGCACCTTCTCCAAGTACACGTGGCACATCACCAACGTCCTGCAGGTCAAGCAGATCTTCGACACGCCCGAGGTAAGAGGGGAAAGGCCCCTCCTGGCACCCCTTCCTGCCCCCCCTGAGGCAGCCCCTGAGCACGGTGCCCCCTGCTCGCCCGCAGCTGCCGCTGGAGATCACGCGGAGCTTCATCCAGAACCGGGACGGGAGCTACGAGCTCTTCAGGTGCCCCAAGGTGGAGGTGGAGAGCATCGCCGAGGCCTACGGACACCTGGAGAGGCAGCCGGTCCTCCGGCCCCTGGAGCTGAAGACCTTCCTCAAAGTGGGTGAGTGGATCCTGGGGGAGAGGGGTGGGGTGGGGTGGGGTGGGGTGGGGTGGGATGGGGTGGGATGGGATGGGATGGGATGGGATGGGATGGGATGGGATGGGATGGGATGGGATGGGATGGGGTGGGATGGGATGGGATGGGATGGGATGGGGATGGGGATGGGATGGGATGGGATGGGATGGGATGGGATGGGATGGGATGGGATGGGATGGGATGGGATGGGATGGGATGGGATGGGGTGGGGTGGGATGGGGTGGGGTGGGATGGGGTGGGATGGGATGGGAAGGGGTGGGGTGGGATGGGAAGGGGTGGGGTGGGATGGGAAGGGGTGGGATGGGATGGGAAGGGGTGGGATGGGATGGGATGGGGTGGGGTGGGGTGGGGATGGGAAGGGATGGGATGGGATGGGATGGGATGGGATGGGATGGGATGGGATGGGATGGGGTGGGATGGGATGGGATGGGATGGGGTGGGATGGGGTGGGAGGATGCTGAGGATACTGGGGTCTGGGATCCCCTGGGATGGGATGGGATGGGGTGAGGTGAGGTGGGATGGGAAGGGATGGGAAGGGATGGGATGGGATGGGAAGGGATGGGATGGGGTTGGATGGGGTGGGATGGGATGGGATGGGGTGGGGTGGGATGGGGTGGGATGGGGTGGGATGGGATGGGGTGGGATGAGGTGGGATGGGGTGGGATGGGGTGGGATGGGATGGGATGGGGTGGGATGGGGTGGGATGGGGTGGGATGGGGTGGGGTGGGATGGGGTGGGGTGGGATGGGGTGGGATGGGATGGATGGGATGGGGTGGGATGGGGTGGGGTGGGGTGGGATGGGGTGGGGTGGGGTGGGATGGGGTGGGGTGGGGTGGGATGGGGTGGGGTGGGATGGGATGGGGTGGGATGGGGTGGGATGGGATGGGATGGGATGGGATGGGGTGGGATGGGATGGGATGGGAGGGATGGGATGGGATGGGATGGATGGGATGGGATGGGATGGGATGGGATGGGATGGGATGGGATGGTGGATGGGGTGGGATGGGATGGGATGGGATGGGATGGGTGGATGGGATGAGGTGGGATGGGATGGGGATGGGGATGGGATGGGATGAGGTGGGATGGGATGGGATGGGATGGGAAGGGATGGGATGGGGTTGGATGGGGTGGGATGGGATGGGATGGGGTGGGGTGGGATGGGGTGGGATGGGGTGGGATGGGATGGGGTGGGATGAGGTGGGATGGGGTGGGATGGGGTGGGATGGGGTGGGATGGGGTGGGATGGGGTGGGAAGGGGTGGGATGGGGTGGGATGGGAAGGGGTGGGACGGGGTGGGGTGGGACGGGGTGGGACGGGGTGGGATGGGACGGGGTGGGATGGGATGGGATGGGGTGGGATGGGGTGGGATGAGGTGGGATGGGATGGGATGGGGTGGGATGGGGTGGGGTGGGATGGGGTGGGATGGGATGGGATGGGGTGGGATGGGGGACCCTGGAAAGAATGCGTGGGAGCTGGAGGTCACTGGAGAAGCTGGCAGGCAGTGGGTGGGGTGCTGGGAAGGGTGGGGGTCCCTGGAGGTTCCTGGGGGCACTGGTGCCAGTGTGTGTGTGTGTCCCCCCCCCCCAGGGCACACGTCCCCCACGCAGAAGGAGCCGACGCCGTTCATCATCGAGTGGATCCCCAACATCCTGCCGCGCGCCCGCATCGGGGAGCTGCGCATCAAGTTCCAGTACGGCCACCATGGCGGCCGCCAGCCTCCCAGTGCTCCCAGTCCCGACCCACGGCCTCCCCCAGCCCCACAACCCCCCCTGGAGCTGCCCCCCCTCGCCGCCATCGCCTTCCCCTGAGCACCCCCCCACCCAGCACCCTTTGGGGGTGGCACAAATGCCATCGTGTCAGCGGCGCCGCCCGCACCCCCAAAATAAAAACCCTGCTTGGGGGGTGCCCACAGCTTCCTGTGGCCATGGGGTGGGGGGTGGGTGGGGGGAAAGGGGGGGGGCTGCACCCCTGGAATACCCCCCAACCCCCCCCCACAAGAGTGGGGACAGCACCTGGGGGGTGCTGGGGTGTGAGGGGGGCTGGGGGGAAGCACCCAGGGGGGCTGAGGGGGCACCAGGGGGGCTGGGGGTGTCCAAGCGAGGGGGGGGGCAGCACCCAGGGGGGCTGAGGGGGCACCAGGGGGTCTGAGGGGGCACCAGGGGGGGCTGAGGGGTGTCCAAACGAGGGGGGGCAGCACCCAGGGGTGCTGAGGGGGCACCAGGGGTGCTGAGGGGTGTCCAAGCGAGGGGGGGGCAGCACCCAGGGGTGCTGAGGGGGCACCAGGGGGACTGGGGGTGTCCAAGGGAGGGGGGGGCAGCACCCAGGGGTGCTGAGGGGGCACCAGAGGGGCTGAGGGGTGTCCAAGCGAGGGGGGGGCAGCACCCAGGGGTGCTGAGGGGGCACCAGAGGGGCTGGGGGTGTCCAAGGGAGGGGGGGGCAGCACCCAGGGGGGCTGGGGGGGCATCAGGGGCTGAGGGGTCACCAGGGGGGCTGAGGGGTGTCCAAGCGAGGGGGGGGCAGCACCCAGGGGTGCTGAGGGGGCACCGGGGGTGCTGAGGGGTGTCCAAGCGAGGGGGGGGCAGCACCCAGGGGGGCTGGGGGGGGCACCAGGGGGACTGGGGATGTCCAAGCGAGGGGGGGCAGCACCCAGGGGTGCTGAGGGGGCACCAGGGGTGCTGAGGGGTGTCCAAGCGAGGGGGGGGCAGCACCCAGGGGGGCTGGGGGGGGCACCAGGGGGACTGGGGATGTCCAAGCGAGGGGGGGCAGCACCCAGGGGGGGCTGAGGGGGCACCAGGGGTGCTGAGGGGGCACCAGGGGTGCTGAGGGGTGTCCAAGCGAGGGGGGGGCAGCACCCAGGGGTGCTGAGGGGGCACCAGGGGGGCCGGGGGGGCACCAGGGGGACTGGGGGTGTCCAAGTGAGGGGGGGCAGCACCCAGGGGTGCTGAGGGGGCACCAGGGGGGGCTGAGGGGTGTCCAAGCGAGGGGGGGCAGCACCCAGGGGTGCTGAGGGGGCACCAGGGGGGCTGAGGGGTGTCCAAGCGAGGGGGGGCAGCACCCAGGGGTGCTGAGGGGGCACCAGGGGGGCCGGGGGGGCACCAGGGGGGCTGGGGGTGACATGGGGTGGGGGGGGACACACATCGCCTGGCACAGGGGCACCTGCCCCTCCCCCCATCCCAGTGCTCATGGGTGCCTGCCCAGTACCCTCCAGTATGCCCCACGGTATCCCCCACTACCCCCAGTGCCCCCCCCAGTTCTTCCCAGTATCATCCAGTACCACCCATATCCCATTACCTGCCAGTGCCCACCATTATTCCCATTAGTTCCAGTATCTCCCAGTATCTCCCAGTACCTCCCAGTATCCTTCACTATCCTCAGTGCTCCCACTGCCTCTCATACCACTATCACCCCAGTACCCCCCAGTATCCCCAATAACATCAATAGCCCCCAGTGCTCCCAGTACCCCAATAACCCCCACTGTCCCCCAGTATCCCCAGTGCTCCCAGTACCCCAATAACCCCCATTACCCCCCAGTATCCCCAGTGCTCCCAGTACCCAATAACCCCCACTGTCCCCCAGTATCCCCAGTGCTCCCAGTACCCCAATAACCCCCATTACCCCCCAGTATCCCCAGTGCTCCCAGTACCCCAATAACTCCCACTGACCGCCAGTATCCCCAGTGCTCCCAGTACCCCAATAACTCCCACTGACCCCCAGTATCCCCAGTGCTCCCAGTACCCCAATAACCCCCACTGACCCCCAGTATCCCCAGTGCTCCCAGTACCCAATAACCCCCAGTGCTCCCAGTACCCCCAGTGCCCCCCAAGCCCCTCCCCTTCCGCTCAGTTGGCCCCGCCCCCTGCCAAGATGGCGGCGCGCGTGGTGGCGGGGGTGGTGCGGGTGAGGGGGGGGGACACCGTGTGGGGGGGGGTACTGGGTGTGGGGGGGCACTGGGAGCACTGGGAGGGGCACTGAGTGGGGGTTACTGGGAGCACTGGGTGTGGGGGACACTCGGTATGGGGGGCACTGGGAGCACTGGGGGCACTGGATGTGGGGGTTACTGGGAGCACTGGATATGGGGGTTACTGGGAGCACTGGGTGGGGGGCACTGGGTATGGGGGGCACTGGGAGCACTGGGGGGGCACTGGATGTGGGGGTTACTGGGAGCACTGGATATGGGGGGTTACTGGAGCACTGGGTGTGGGGGACACTCGGTATGGGGGGCACTGGAAGCACTGGGGGGGAACTGAGTGGGGGTTACTGGGAGCACTGGGTGGGGGGGGCTCTGGGTATGAGGGCCACTGGGAGTACTGGGGGCACTGGATGTGGGGGTTACTGGGAGCACTGGATATGGGGGACACTCGGTATGGGGGGCACCGGGGGGCACTGGATGTGGGAGCTACTGGGAGCAATGGGGTGGCACTCAGTATGGGGGCACTGGGAGCACTGAGTGGGGGGGCACTGAGTGGGGGTTACTGGGAGCACTGGGTGGGGGGGCAGTGGGTATGGGGGGCACTGGGAGTACTGGGGGCACTGGATGTGGGGGTTACTGGGAGCACTGAGTGGGGGGGCGCTCGGTATGGAGGGCACTGGGAGCACTGGGGGGCACTGGATGTGGGAGCTACTGGGAGCAATGGGGGGCACTCAGTATGGGGGGCACTGGGAGCACTGAGTGGGGGGGCACTGGGAGTACTGGGGGCACTGGGTGGGGGGTGCAGTGGGTATGGGGGGCACTGGGAGTACTGGGGGGCACTGGATGTGGGGGCTACTGGGAGCACTGGGTGCGAGGGACACTCGGTATGGGGGGCACTGGATATGGGGGTTACTGGGAGCACTGGGGATGGGGGCACTGGGGACACTGGATATGGGGGGGCACTGATTGCGGGTGACATTGGGGACCCAGGGTTTATGTGGCACCAAGTTTGGGGGTGACCATGGATCTAGAATATGGGGGGCACGGGGGGGGGCACGGGGTGGGGGTGGGGGGGGGGGTGGCAGTGTCCCTTGTGTCACCCTGTCCCCTCCCCAGGCTGTGCCCCGCGCCCACCTCATCCCCGATGTCACCCGGCCCCTCCACAGCACCCCCACCTGCCTCAAGGTAAGCCCGGGGTGGGGTTGGGGCACCCCCGTGGCACCTCCCCCCACTATGGGTGCCCCCCACCCACCCCTGACCCCTGTCCCCCCCGCCAGGCGCGGGCGGCGCGGGTGCGCGGGGGCAAAGGGGACAAACCGGTGACCTACGAGATGGCCCAACCGCCCCACTGCATCGCCCACCGCAAGGGCTGGCTCTCCCTGCACACCGGTGTGGCACCCGGGGGGGGGGCACGGGCACCCCCGGGGCGTGGGGGGCACGGGGGGGGGCACGGGGGGGGGGGCACGGGGGGTGGGCACGTGTGGGGCGAGAGGGGGGCACGGGGACAGGGATGAGGGGATGGGGACAGGGATGGGGGGATGGGCACCTGTGGGGCACGAGGGGGGGTCACGGGGACAGGGATGAGGGGATGGGCACTTGTGGGGCACGAGGGGGTTCTGGGGACAGGGATGAGGGGATGGGCACGTATGGGCACGAGGGGGTTATTGAGACAGGGATGTGGGGATGGGCACGTGTGGGGCACAAGGGGGTCCTTGGAACAGGGATGAGGGGATGGGCACTTGTGGGGCACGAGGGGGTCATGGGGACAGGGATGAGAGGATGGGGACAGGGATGAGGGGATGGGCACCTGTGGGGCACGAGGGGGGGTCACGGGGACAGGGATGTGGGGATGGGCACAGGGATGAGGGGATGGGCACAAGGTTGGGGGGATGGGGACAGGGATGAGGGGATGGGCACGTGTGGGGCACGAGGGGGTTCTGGGGACAGGGATGAGGGGATGGGCACAGGGATGAGGGGATGGGCACGTGTGGGGCACGAGGGCATCATGGGGACAGGGATGAGGGGATGGGCACTTGTGGGGCACGAGGGGGTCATTGGGACAGGGACGAGGTGATGGGCACAGGGACGAGGGGATGGGCACCTGTGGGGCACAAGGGGGTCCTTGGAACAGGGATGAGGGGATGGGCACGTGTGGGGCACGAGGGGGTTCTGGGGACAGGGATGAGGGGATGGGCACAGGGATGAGGGGATGGGCACGTGTGGGGCACAAGGGGGTCCTTGGAACAGGGATGAGGGGATGGGCACAGGGATGAGGGGATGGGCATGTGTGGGGCACGAGGGCATCATGGGGACAGGGATGAGGGGATGGGCACTTGTGGGGCACGAGGGGGTCATTGGGACAGGGATGAGGTGATGGGCACAGGGACGAGGGGATGGGGACAGGGATGAGGGGATGGGCACCTGTGGGGCACGAGGGGGGGTCACGGGGACAGGGATGAGGGGATGGGCACTTGTGGGGCACAAGGGGGTTCTGGGGACAGGGATGAGGGGATGGGCACGTGTGGGGCACGAGGGGGTCATGGGGACAGGGATGAGGGGATGGGGACAGGGATGAGGGGATGGGCACGTGTGGGGCACGAGGGGGTCATGGGGACAGGGATGAGGGGATGGGCACAGGGATGAGGGGATGGGCACCTGTGGGGCACGAGGGGGTTCTGGGGACAGGAATGTGGGGATGGGCACGTGTGAGGCACGAGGGGGTCCTTGGAACAGGGATGAGGGGATGGGCACCTGTGGGGCATGAGGGGGGGTCACGGGGACAGGGATGAGGGGATGGGCACGTGTGGGGCACGAGGGGGTCCTTGGGACAGGGATGAGGGGATGGGCACTTGTGGGGCACGAGGGGGTCATGGGGACAGGGATGGGGGGATGGGCACGTGTGGGGCACAAGGGGGTCACGGGGACAGGAATGTGGGGATGGGCACGTGTGGGGCACAAGGGGGGGTCACGGGGACAGGGATGAGGGGATGGGCACTTGTGGGGCACGAGGGGGTTCTGGGGACAGGGATGAGGGGATGGGCACAGGGATGAGGGGATGGGCACGTGTGGGGCACAAGGGGGTCCTTGGAACAGGGATGAGGGGATGGGCACGTGTGGGGCACGAGGGGGTCATGGAGACAGGGATGAGGGGATGGGCACCTGTGGGGCACGAGGGGGGGTCACGGGGACAGGGATGAGGGGATGGGCACTTGTGGGGCACGAGGGGGTCCTGGGGACAGGGATGAGGGGATGGGCACCTGTGGGGCACGAGGGGGGGTCACAGGGACAGGGATGAGGGGATGGGCACCTGTGGGGCACGAGGGGGTCACGGGGACAGGGATGAGGGGATGGGCACTTGTGGGGCACGAGGGGGTCACGGGGACAGGGATGAGGGGATGGGCACCTGTGGGGCACGAGGGGGTCACGGGGACAGGGATGGGCACAGCGCTGCAGGGGTGGGGGGCACGTGGGACGTGCGGGTCACATGGACACGGCAGCGCCACGTGTGTCTCCCCCCGCGGTGCCACCTCCGCGCTCGGTGCCCGCAGGGAACCTGTCGGGGGAGGCGGGCGCGGCGGAGCGGGCGGTGGAGGACGCCTTCCTGCGGCGCTTCCTGGCGGGCACCTTCCCGGGCGCAATGGCGGACGCGGCCGTGCTGAAGCGCCGCGCCAACGCGCTGGTGCTGTGCCTGGTGCTGGTGCGGGCGCTGCCCCCTGCCAAGCTCTACTTCTTGGTGGGCTACGCCGAGACCCTGCTGGGGCACTTCTACAAGTGCCCCGTGCGCCTCGAGCTCCAGACCGTGCCCGCCAAGGTGGTCTACAAGTACCTGTAGTGCCCGTGGCAATAAAGGGGGCACCGGGTGGGCACCGCTGTGTGGGGCGTCTGGGATGGTTTTGTGCCCCACAGCGTCCTTGTGCCCCACTGGGCACCACCCCTGTGTGCCCCACATCCCTGTCCCTGTGCCACCAGTAACCCCAGACCCACAGCTCCCTGTCCCTGTGCCCCACAGCTCCTTGTGCCCTCTGGATCCCCAGCCCTGTGTGCCCCATTGGTGCCCCTGTGCCCCACAACCCTGTCCCTGTGGCACCAGTAACCCCAACCCCACAGCTCCTTGTGCCCTGTGGATCCCCAGCCCTGTGTGCCCCATTGGTGCCCCTGTGCCCCACATCCTCATCCCTGTGCCACCAGTAACCCCAGACCCACAATTCTCTGTCCCTGTGCCCCACAGCTCCTTGTGCCCTGTGGATCCCCAGCCCTGTGTGCCCAATTGGTGCCCCTGTGCCCCACCTCCTCATCCCTGTGGCACCAGTAACCCCAACCCCACAGCTCCTTGTGCCCTCTGGATCCCCAGCCCTGTGTGCCCAATTGGTGCCCCTGTGCCCCACATCCTCATCCCTGTGGCACCAGTAACCCCAGACCCACAATTCTCTGTCCCTGTGCCCCACAGCTCCTTGTGCCCTCTGGATCCCCAGCACTGTGTGCCCAATTGGTGCCCCTGTGCCCCACATCCTCATTTCTGTGCCACCAGTAACCCCAGACCCACAGCTCCCTGTCCCTGTGCCCCACATCCCTGTGGCACCAATATCCCCAACCCCACAGCATTCTTGTGCCCCACTGGGCACCACCCCTGTGTGCCCCACATCCCTGTCCCTGTGCCACCAGTAACCCCAGACCCACAGCTCCCTGTCCCTGTGCCCCACAGCTCCTTGTGCCCTCTGGATCCCCAGCCCTGTGTGCCCAATTGGTGCCCCTGTGCCCCACATCCTCATCCCTGTGCCACCAGTAACCCCAGCCCCACAGCATCCCTGTTACCCCCTGGGTGCCCCCGTGCCCCACACATCCCTGCCCCCTTCTGCCCCATATGGTGCCCGTGTGCCCCACACATCCCAATCCCCAGCAGTGATGCCACCAGCCGTGGTGCTGTGTGGTGCCCCAACCCCTCCCAGTCAAACCCAGTCGTGGATCTGAGAAAACCAGTTTAAATACAGCAAGGGGTAGAAAAAGGGGTGGTGGGAGGGGCTGGGAGGCTCAGCCCTGCTCCTTGGGGGCCTTGGCCTCCTCCTCCTCCTTGGCCTTGGCCTTCTTCTTCTCCTTGGCCTCCTCCTCCTTCTTCTCTTTGGCCTTGGCCTTCTTGTTGGCCTCCTTGGCCTCCTCCTTCGCCTTGGCCTTCTTGGCCTCCTCCTTGGCCTCCTCCTTCTCTTTGGCCTTGGCCTTCTTGTCCTCCTTCTCCTTGGCCTCCTCCTCCTCCTTGGCCTCCTCCTTCTCTTTGGCCTTGGCCTTCTTCTTCTTCTCCTTGGCCTCCTCCTTCTCTTTGACCTTGGCCTTCTTGTCCTCCTTCTCCTTGGCCTCCTCCTCCTCCTTGGCCTCCTCCTTCTCTTTGGCCTTGGCCTTCTTGTCCTCCTCCTTGGCCTCCTCCTTCTCTTTGGCCTTGGCCTTCTTGTCCTCCTTCTCCTTGGCCTCCTCCTCCTCCTCCTTGGCCTTCTCCTTCTCCATGACCTCGTGCTCCTCAAAGCAAGGGTTGCTGAGCTCCAGCCCCGCCGCGGTCACCGTGTCCCCCACGGGCACCCTTGGGTTGGGTCCTTCAAGAAGAGGGCGCAGTGCCAGTTGACCACCATCCACCCCACGGGTGGCACCCGTCCAGGGCTCCACCTCCCAGAAGGGGACAGGGTGGGGGTGTCCTCACCTATGTAGCTGAGGAGGACGGGCAGGAAGCCGAGGCCGTGTGCCAACCCCACCAGGGTGATGATGAGGTTGAGGCGGAAGAAGAAGATCTGGATGAGTTGGGCCTTGGCGAAGGCCAACACCACGATGCCCGGCAGGTTGGTCATGGCCACCCCAGCCACCACCTGTGCCCAGGATGGGGTCAGTGATGGCCAAGGCCACCCAGGTCCCCAACCATCTCCCCCTCATCACCCCCCTGAGTGTCCTGTGCCCACCTTGCTGCCCATGTTGATGGTGGCCTCGGCGGCTCGTTCCACCCGGCTGGGCTTGGTGCTGTGGGCGAAGGCGCACGTGATGTGGGACACGAACTCCACCGAGATGCCCACGGCCTGCGGGGACACGGCTGTCACCCCTGAGAGGTGCCCATGGGTGGGCAGGGCTGGTGGGTGCCCACCCTGTGCTTGTGCGCCTGCCCAGTGCCCCTGTGTCACCCCAGGTGTCCCCTGTGCCACCCTGCACAGCCCGGGTGCTCTGTCCCCGTGTCAACCTGTGTCACCCAGGTTCTTCTGCCACCTCTTGTGCCCCCCAAAGCCACCCCAAATGTCCCCCTGTGCCACCCTGTCTATTCAAGGTTCTTCTGCCACCTCTTGTGCCCCCCAAAGCCACCCCAGGTGTCCCCCTGTGCCACCCTGTCCATTCCAGGTCCTGCCACTTTTGTGCCCCCCAAAGCCATCCCATGTGTCCCAGGAGTCCCCTGTGCCACCCTGTGCATCCCAGGTTCTTCTGCCACCTCTTGTGCCCCCCAAAGCCACCCTGTGCCACCCCGTCCCCTGTGCCACCCTGTCCATTCCAGGTTCTTCTGCCACCTCTTCTACCACCCCAGGTGTCCCCTGTGCCACCCTGCACACCCTGTGTTGCTCTGTCCCTGTGCCACCCTGTCCGTTCAAGGTTCTTCTGCCACCTCTTGTGCCCCTCAAAGCCACCCCAGGTGTCCCCTGTGCCACCCTGTGCATCCCAGGTTCTTCTGCCACCCCAGGTGTCCCCTGTGCCACCCTGCACACCCTGGGTTGCTCTGTCCCTTGTGCCACCCTGTGCATCCCAGGTTCTCTGCCACCTCTTGTGCCCCCCAAAGCCACCCCAGGTGTCCCCCTGTGCCACTCTGTCCATTCAAGGTTCTTCTGCCACCTTTGTGCCCCCCAAAGCCACCCCAGGTGTCCCCCTGTGCCACCCTGTCCATTCAAGGTTCTTCTGCCACCTTTGTGCCCCCCAAAGCCACCCCAGGTGTCCCCCTGTGCCACCCTGTCCATTCAAGGTTCTTCTGCCACCTCCTGTGCCCCCCAAAGCCACCCCAGGTGTCCCCTGTGCCACCCTGTCCATTCAAGGTTCTTCTGCCACCTCTTGTGCCCCCCAAAGCCACCCCAGGTGTCCCCTGTGCCACCCTGTGCATCCCAGGTTCTTCTGCCACCCCAGGTGTCCCCTGTGCCACCCTGCACACCTTGGGTTGCTCTGTCCCTTGTGCCACCCTGTGCATCCCAGGTTCTCTGCCACCTCTTGTGCCCCCCCAAAGCCACCCCAGGTGTCCCCCTGTGCCACCCTGTCCATTCAAGGTTCTTCTGCCACCTCTTGTGCCCCCCAAAGCCACCCCAGGTGTCCCCCTGTGCCACTCTGTCCATTCAAGGTTCTTCTGCCACCTCTTGTGCCCCCCAAAGCCACCCCAGGTGTCCCCCTGTGCCACCCTGTCCATTCAAGGTTCTTCTGCCACCTCCTGTGCCCCCCAAAGCCACCCCAGGTGTCCCCTGTGCCACCCTGCACACCTTGAGTTGCTCTGTCCCCTGTGCCACCCTGTGCATCCCAGGTTCTCTGCCACCTCCTGTGCCCCCCAAAGCCACCCCAGGTGTCCCCCTGTGCCACCCATATCCCTGTGCCCAGGTCACCCTGCTCCCCAACATACCCAAAGTCCCCTCTGACACCTCTTCGGTGTCCCAGGTCCTCCTGCCACCTCCCGTGCCCCCCTCCCAACCCCTTCTTCCCAAAGCCACCCACGGTGTCCCAAACCCCTGTGCCAACCCCTCCCCGTGCCCCACGTGTGCCCCGCACCGCCACGAGGTTGATGAGGGCCACGGCGTTGTAGGGGACGTCCCAGAGGGCCATGGCACCCACGGTGTCCACCAGGATCATGGTGATGGTGATGATGGTGGCAACGCTGGAGCGCAGGTCCATGCCCAGGAGCAGGAAGGAGACGAGGAAGGTGGGCACCAAACACATGGCCAAGGTGAAGAAGCCCTCGGCCACCACCGTCAGGTACTGCTCGTAGTAGACGTAGGTCAACCTGCCAGGGACAGGGTTGGCACCTCCAGATTGGCAAGCGAGCACCTTGTCCTGCCCCACCCTTGACCCCCACGGTGGGTCCTTACGTGTAGGGGAAGACGTGGAAATCGGGGTGGGTGCCTGGCACCTGGCGCAGGGTGGTGGTGATCTCCTGGGCAAGGGCGCGCGCCGCCCGCAGCGCCGCCGTGTACTCCTGCGAGGTGCGCAGCGGGCGCTGGTACGCCATGAAACGGGTGGCTGGTGGGCACAGCCGGTCAGGTGGGCACCCCGAGGTGCCCCTCGAGCCCGCCCTGCCCGCCCTTCACTCACCCAAGATGGTGCCGTTGGCGTCCATGCTCACCGCCGTGTCGTAGGCGCCAAGGCCGCTGCGGGGAGGGGGCACCCGAGGCGTGAGTGGGGGTGGGGAGGGTACTTGATGGGACACCCCCCACCCCGTGCCCGATGTTTGATGCCCGTGGTGGTACCTACCCCTTGGCACACTGCAGGGTGGGGCGGTCGTGGAGGAACCAAGGCAGGAAGCGCTCGAACTCCGCCGCCGTCGGGCGCCGCGTGGTGTTCATGCACTTGGAGGCGAAGCAGCTGAGGGCATCTGCGGGCACGGCCGCGCTCAGCACCCCACGGGCACCCACCAGGGACCACGGAGGGCACCTGGTGGGCTCCACCATGAAGGAGCACCCTCCAAGGGTGCCACAACAGGCACCCAGTGGGATCCCAGTGGACACCCTTTTGGCCACCATAGGGTGGATTTTTCATGTACCCAACGGGCATCATGGTGGGCACCCATCATACACTCAATGGGCATCATGGTGGGCACCCATCATACACTCAATGGGTGTCATGGTGGGCACCCATCATACACTCAACGGGCATCATGGTGGGCACCCATCATCCACCCAATGGGCATCATGGTGGGCACTCATCATACAGCCAATGGGCATCATGGTGGGCACCCATCATCCACCCAATGGGCATCATGGTGGGCACCCATCATACACTCAATGGGTGTCATGGTGGGCACCCATCATACACTCAACGGGCATCATGGTGGGCACCCATCATCCACCCAATGGGCATCATGGTGGGCACCCATCATACTCTCAATGGGTGTCATGGTGGGCACCCATCATACACTCAACGGGCATCATGGTGGGCACCCATCATCCACCCAATGGGCATCATGGAGGGCACTCATCATACAGCCAATGGGCATCATGGTGGGCACCCATCATACACTCAATGGGTGTCATGGTGGGCACCCATCATACACTCAACGGGCATCATGGTGGGCACCCATCATCCACCCAATGGGCATCATGGTGGGCACTCATCATACAGCCAATGGGCATCATGGTGGGCACCCATCATACTCTCAATGGGTGTCATGGTGGGCACCCATCATACACTCAACGGGCATCATGGTGGGCACCCATCATCCACCCAATGGGCATCATGGTGGGCACTCATCATACAGCCAATGGACATCATGGTGGGCACCCATCATACACTCAACGGGCATCATGGTGGGCACCCATCATCCACCCAATGGGCATCATGGAGGGCACCCATCATACAGCCAATGGGCATCATGGTGGGCACCCATCATACACTCAATGGGTGTCATGGTGGGCACCCATCATACATTCAACGGGCATCATGGTGGGATCTCAACACGCACCCGGTGGCCACCATGGTGGGCACCCAACAGCCACTGCAGTGTAGACCTCACGTCATCGAGTGGCTACCATGATGTAGACCTCATGTACCCCAATGGCCACCATGGAGGACACCCAATGGCCACCATGGTGGACATCCAACAGCTACCATGGTGTAGACCTCATGTATCCCAATGGCCACTGTGGTGGACACCCAATGGCCACCCAACAGCCACCACATTGTAGACCTCATGTCATCCAACAGCCACCATGGTGTAGACCTCATGTATCCCAACGGCCACCATGGTGGACACCAAATATACGTCCAACAGCCATCACAGTGCAGACCACGTGTGATCCAGTGGCTACCATGGTGTAGATCTCACGTACCCAATGGCCACCATGGTGGACACCCAACAGCTATTGTGGTGTAGACCTCATGTAACCCAACGGCCTCCATGGTGGACACCCAACAGCCACCACAGTGTAGACCTCACGTCATCCAGTGGCTACCATGGTGTAGACCTCACGTACCCCAATGGCCACCATGGTGGACATCCAACAGCTACCATGGTGTAGACCTCACGTCATCGAGTGGCTACCATGATGTAGACCTCACGTACCCAATGGCCACCATGGTGGACACCCAACGTACACCCAACAGCTATTGTGGTGTAGACCTCATGTATCCCAACGGTCACCATGGAGGACACCCAATGGCCACCATGGTGGACATCCAACAGCTACCATGGTGTAGACCTCATGTATCCCAATGGCCACTGTGGTGGACACCCAATGGCCACCCAACAGCCACCACATTGTAGACCTCATGTCATCCAGTGGCTACCATGGTGTAGACCTCATGTATCCCAACGGCCACCATGGCGGACACCCAATGACCACCATGGTGGACACCCAACGGCCACCACAGTATAGACCTCACGTCATCGAGTGGCTACCATGATGTAGACCTCATGTACCCCAATGGCCACCATGGTGGACACCCAACGTACACCCAACAGCTATTGTGGTGTAGACCTCATGTAACCCAATGGCCGCCATGGCGGACACCCAATGACCACCATGGTGGACACCCAACGGCCACCACAGTGTAGACCTCATATCATCCAGTGGCTACCATGGTGTAAACCTCACATACACCCAATGGCCACCATGGTGGACACCCAACGGCCACCACAGTGTAGACCTCACGTCATCGAGTGGCTACCATGATGTAGACCTCATGTATCCCAACATCCACCATGGTGGACACCAAAATATACGTCCAGCAGCCATCACAGTGCAGACCACGTGTGATCCAGTGGCTACCCTGGTGTAGACCTCACGTACCCAACGACCACCATGGTGGACACCCAACAGCTATTGTGGTGTAGACCTCATGTAACCCACTGGCCACCATGGTGGACATCCAACGTACACCCAACAGCTATTGTGGTGTAGACCTCATGTATCCCAACGGTCACCATGGCGGACACCCAATGGCCACCATGGTGGACATCCAACAGCTACCATGGTGTAGACCTCATGTATCCCAACATCCACCATGGTGGACACCAAAATATATGTCCAGCAGCCATCACAGTGCAGACCACGTGTGATCCAGTGGCTACCATGGTGTAGACCTCACGTACCCAATGGCCACCATGGTGGACACCCAACAGCTATTGTGGTGTAGACCTCATGTAACCCAACGGCTGCCATGGTGGACACCCAACGGCCACCACAGTGTAGACCTCACGTCATCGAGTGGCTACCATGATGTAGACCTCATGTACCCCAATGGCCACCATGGTGGACATCCAACGTACACCCAACAGCTATTGTGGTGTAGATCTCACGTACCCAATGGCCACCATGGAGGACATCCAACAGCTACCATGGTGTAGACCTCATGTATCCCAATGGCCACTGTGGTGGACACCCAATGGCCACCCAACAGCCACCACATTGTAGACCTCATGTCATCCAGTGGCTACCATGGTGTAGACCTCATGTATCCCAACGGCCACCATGGTGGACACCAAATATACGTCCAACAGCCATCACAGTGCAGACCACGTGTGATCCAGTGGCTACCATGGTGTAGACCTCACATACCCAATGGCCACCATGGTGGACACCCAACAGCTATTGTGGTGTAGACCTCATGTAACCCAACGGCCACCATGGCGGACACCCAATGACCACCATGGTGGACACCCAACAGCCACCACAGTGTAGACCTCACGTCATCGAGTGGCTACCATGATGTAGACCTCATGTACCCCAATGGCCACCATGGTGGACATCCAACGTACACCCAACAGCTATTGTGGTGTAGACCTCATGTAACCCAACGGCTGCCATGGTGGACACTCAATGGCCACCATGGTGGACACCCAACGGCCACCACATTGTAGACCTCATATCATCCAGTGGCTACCATGGTGTAGATCTCACATACACCCAATGGCCACCATGGTGGCCATCCAATGTACACCCAACAGCCATTGTGGTGTAGATCTCACGTACCCAATGGCCACCATGGTGGACACCCAACAGCCACTACAGTGTAGACCTCACGTCATCCAGTGGCTACCATGATGTAGACCTCATGTACCCCAATGGCCACCATGGTGGACACCCAACGTACACCCAACAGCTATTGTGGTGTAGACCTCATGTAACCCAACGGCCTCCATGGTGGACACCCAACAGCCACCACAGTGTAGACCTCACGTCATCCAGTGGCTACCATGGTGTAGACCTCATGTACCCCAATAGCCACCATGGTGGACATCCAACAGCTACCATGGTGTAGACCTCACGTCATCGAGTGCCTACCATGATGTAGACCTCACGTACCCAATGGCCACCATGGTGGACACCCAACGTACACCCAACAGCTATTGTGGTGTAGACCTCATGTATCCCAACGGTCACCATGGCGGACACCCAATGGCCACCATGGTGGACATCCAACAGCTACCATGGTGTAGACCTCATGTATCCCAATGGCCACTGTGGTGGACACCCAATGGCCACCCAACAGCCACCACATTGTAGACCTCATGTCATCCAACAGCCACCATGGTGTAGACCTCATGTATCCCAACGGCCACCATGGTGGACACCAAATATACGTCCAACAGCCATCACAGTGCAGACCACGTGTGATCCAGTGGCTACCATGGTGTAGACCTCACATACCCAATGGCCACCATGGTGGACACCCAACAGCTATTGTGGTGTAGACCTCATGTAACCCAACGGCCACCATGGCGGACACCCAATGACCACCATGGCGGACACCCAACGGCCACCACAGTGTAGACCTCACGTCATCGAGTGGCTACCATGATGTAGACCTCATGTACCCCAATGGCCACCATGGTGGACACCCAACGTACACCCAACAGCTATTGTGGTGTAGACCTCATGTAACCCAACGGCTGCCATGGTGGACACTCAATGGCCACCATGGTGGACATCCAACAGCTACCATGGTGTAGACCTCATGTATCCCAATGGCCACTGTGGTGGACACCCAATGGCCACCCAACAGCCACCACATTGTAGACCTCATGTCATCCAGTGGCTACCATGGTGTAGACCTCATGTATCCCAACGGCCACCATGGTGGACACCCAACAGCTATTGTGGTGTAGACCTCATGTAACCCAACGGCCTCCATGGTGGACACCCAACAGCCACCACAGTGTAGACCTCACGTCATCGAGTGGCTACCATGATGTAGACCTCATGTACCCCAATGGCCACCATGGTGGACACCCAACGTACACCCAACAGCTATTGTGGTGTAGACCTCATGTAACCCAACGGCCACCATGGCGGACACCCAATGGCCACCATGGTGGACACCCAACGGCCACCACATTGTAGACCTCATGTCATCGAGTGGCTACCATGATGTAGACCTCATGTATCCCAACATCCACCATGGTGGACACCAAAATATACGTCCAGCAGCCATCACAGTGCAGACCACGTGTGATCCAGTGGCTACCATGGTGTAGACCTCACGTACCCAACGACCACCATGGTGGACACCCAATGGCCACCACATTGTGACCTCATATCATCCAGTGACTACCATGGTGTAGACCTCACGTACCCAACGACCACCATGGTGGCCATCCAACATCTGCCCAACAGGCCCCCCCTAGTGTAGACCTCGTACCCCAACGTCCACCACGGTTTCGCCTTCCCGTGCCCCCAGTGGCCACCAGAGTGCCCCCCCCCCACCCCCCCCCTTGGTGCCCACTCACCGCTGGTGGAGGGACAGAAATCCCCACTCAAGTTGCCGAAGCGGTGGACGCGGCAGCAGCGCCCGGTGGGGTTGAGCCAATCGAGGAAATCATCCACCCAGGAAGTGGCCGGGATGGCCAAGTAGGACCTGGGTGGGACAACAGGCATGGCAGGAGCCCAGGGAGGAGAAGGCTTTGCCACCCCCACCCCAGTTAGGACCCCCCCACCACCACCACCACTCACACGTTGGGGAAGCGCGTGGCGTACTGGATGCTGTGGGTGAGGGAGTTGGCATCGCAGCCGGCGCTGGAGCAGATCCCGTTGGTGCCAGCTGGGGAGGAGAAGTCGTAGCCACCGGTGGTGACAAAGTAGGTGGGCACCCCCACCTCCAGGTACTGGTTCAGGGCTGCGAAGTACTGGAGCATGTAGGAGTCCTGGAGGGGGCAACCACCACCATCAGGGTCCTGGTAGACCTCGGGGTCTTCACCATCTCAGTGCCATCCCCTCCATGCCAAACCATCGCCCTCGTGCAGTCCCATCAGCAGATGGGGCCACGGCGTCCTCGTGGTGGACCTACACGAGGCTGTGGTGGCCCCCATGGAGGCCACACCACCCCTTGTATCTCCATATGGGGCTGTGTGGTCTCATGCTGTCCCTGGAAGGTCCCACCCTGTCTCCATGTGGAGCCATCCCCGCCCTACACTGTCCAGAGAAGGTCCCATGGTGTCCCTAGGAGGTCCTACACCGTCCATAGAAGGTCCCACACCATCCCTAGAAGGTCCCACACCATCCATAGAAAGTCCCATGGTGTCTCCTACACAGGACCACCCTGTCCCATGTCCCCATATGGAGCCACCTCACCCCACCCTGTCCCTAGAAGGTCCCATGGTGTCCCTAGGAGGTCCCACACTATCCAGAGAAGGTCCCATGGTGTCTCTAGAAGGTCCCATGGTGTCTCTAGGAGGTCCCATGGTGTCCCTAGGAGGTCCCACACAATCCAGAGAAGCTCCCATGGTGTCTCCTACACAGGACCACCCTGTCCCCATGCCCCCATATGGAGCCACCCCATCCCACCCTGTCCCTAGAAGGTCCCATGGTGTCCCTAGGAGGTCACAAGTTGTTTCTAGAAGGTCCCACACTGTCCATAGAAAATCCCATGGTGTCTCCTACACAGGACCACCCTGTCCCATGTCCCCATACGGAGCCACCTCACCCCACCCTGTCCTTAGGAGGTCCCACACTTTCTGTAGAAGGTCCCATGGTGTCCCTAGGAGGTCACAAGGTGTCCCTAGAAGGTCCCACACTGTCCAGAGAAGCTCCCATGGTGTCCCCTACGCAGGACCACCCTATCCCATGCCCCCATATGGAGCCACCTCACCCCACCCTGTCCATAGAAGGTCCCATGGTGTCCCTAGGAGGTCCTACACCGTCCATAGAAGGTCCCACACCATCCCTAGAAGGTCTCACATTGTCCATGGAAAGTCCCATGGTGTCTCCTACACAGGACCACCCTGTCCCCATATCCCCACGTGGGGCCACCCCATCCCACCCTGTCCCTAGAAGGTGTCCCTAGAAGGTCCCATGGTGTCCCTAGAAGGTCCCACACTGTCCAGAGAAGCTCCCATGGTGTCTCCTACACAGGACCACCCTGTCCCATGTCCCCATATGGAACCACCTCACCCCTCCCTGTCCCTAGAAGGTCCCATGGTGTCCCTAGGAGGTCCTACACCATCCATAGAAGGTCCCACACCATCCCTAGAAGGTCCCACACCGTCCATAGAAAGTCCCATGGTGTCTCCTACACAGGACCACCCTGTCCCCATGCCCCCATATGGAGCCACCTCACCCCACCCTGTCCCTAGAAGGTCCCATGGTGTCCCTAGGAGGTCACACGTTGTCTCTAGAAGGTCCCACATTGTCCATAGAAGGTCCCACACTGTCCATAGAAAGTCCCATGGTGTCTCCTACACAGGACCACCCATGTCCCCATACGGAGCCACCTCACCCCACCCTGTCCTTAGGAGGTCCCACACTTTCTGTAGAAGGTCCCATGGTGTCCCTAGAAGGTCCCACACCGTCCATAGAAAGTCCCATGGTGTCCCCTACACAGGACCACCCTATCCCCATGTCCCATGTGGGGCCACCCCATCCCACCCTGTCCCTAGAAGGTGTCCCTAGAAGGTCCCACACTGTCCAGAGAAGCTCCCATGGTGTCTCCTACACAGGACCACTCTATCCCCATGCCCCCATATGGAGCCACCCCATCCCACCCTGTCCCTAGAAGGTCCCATGGTGTCCCTAGGAGGTCCCTACACCGTCCATAGAAGGTCCCACACCATCCCTAGAAGGTCTCACATTGTCCATGGAAAGTCCCATGGTGTCTCCTACACAGGACCACCCTGTCCCCATGTCCCCACGTGGGGCCACCTCACCCCACCCTGTCCCCTTGTCCCCACGTGGGGCCACCCCATCCCACCCTGTCCCTAGAAGGTGTCCCTAGAAGGTCCCATGGTGTCCCTAGGAGGTCCCACACAATCCAGAGAAGCTCCCATGGTGTCTCCTACACAGGACCACCCTGTCCCATGCCCCCATATGGAGCCACCTCACCCCACCCTGTCCCTAGAAGGTCCCATGGTGTCCCCACCTTGCCCCCTGCACCCCCCCCCATCCCCTGTGCCCCCCCCCCCACCTCGGGCATGGAGAGCTCCTGGTCCAGCCCCACGGGCACCTGCAGGGCGAGGTAGAGCCCTGCGCACGCCACGAACAGGAACAGCAGCACCTGCAGAGAGTGGGGGACCCCCCCATCAGGGACACCCCCCCCCTCGGGACCCCCCCCCAAAAAAAACACCAGACCCCCCCCCACCCATATCCTCCATGTCTCCCCCCCACCTCTCCAGAACCCCAAAGCCCCCCCACTCCCCCCCCCATGCCCCCTGCCCCCCCCCAGCCCCCCAAAGACCCCCCCAATCCCCCCCCCGACACCCCCCCAACCCCCCCCATGCCCACTACCCCCCCACCCCAAAGACCCCCACCTCCCCCCCCCACACGCCCCCAGCCCCCCAAAGACCCCTCAATCCCCCCCCCAAGGACCCCCCCCATGCCCCCTCCCCCCCCCAGGGTCCCTCCCACTCCCCCCCCATGCCCCCTGCCCACCCCATCTCCCCAAGGACCCCCACTCCCCCCCCCCAAGGACCCCCCCACTTCCCCCCTGCCCCCCCACCCCACCCCAAGGACACCCCCCCCCCACGCCCCCAGACCCCCAAAGACCCCTCAATCCCACCCCAAGGACCCCCCCCATTCCTCCCCCATGCCCCCTCCCCC